>JAQGCQ010000042.1:0-32159 GCA_034699945.1 Chamobates pusillus
CTTCTCTTTGAAACCGATGTCGTTGTCGTCTGCATTAGGAATGGATCTGAAGCTCCAAATTCCGTCCAAAGACTTGAATTCTCGCGTTTGTGTCTCTCGCGGGTAAAGAGTCGCACAACTCTCCCATAAATTCAATGTTATTAACATTGAAATTAAAACTAAACTTCTTTTCATTTTTGTTTTTATTGATTATTCAAATGAATGCTATTCTCTGTCATCACTTTATTTGAGTAAAAACAGAAAATCAAAGAAAATCCTCCCTTTTATTACTTTATATTTTTAGAAGTAATACTCTATAATTGTATTATAAAAGTTTATTTTCTTTTAATTCAGATTTAGACGAATTGATCGATTCGAGACATTGACTTAAAATGCTTTCAAAACACTTAAAATAATTATTATTCTATTAATATTATACTTCAGTTTCTTATCGAGACTTCGTATAAAAAGTAACGATTGAAAAATTAACGATTAATTCTTGAATAGAATTTGTGTGAAGAATATGCTTATGTTAGCATGCTTATCTTAACTTTTGCAATTTCCATTGTTTAATATATCTATCATTAAATAAAATGGTAATTCATATTTGTAGAAAACAAAGTAAAATAAACCATTACTTGTTCCTAATTTATTTGATTAACTAATCCCTGGATCATAATTAAGACAATTTTGATATTTATGAACAAAAAACACTTAATGCTATCGTAATAATAGAAAACAATAATTCGCATTCTTTGATCACTTCTTAGGTTTTAAGATTTGACTTTTGGTTCTTAAGTTTGTGCTCAAAATTCTAACCATTTTGGACTCAAGTCATAAAATTATTATTAGTTATTCGGAATTGAATTTTCTATAAATTTAATCTATAATTTGATAAAATAGTAAAGATATTCTTTTATAATGAAATATATTTCTAAATGGACTGAAAAATAACAAGATGATTGTAGGTTGAAATTTGAATCAGTCTCAATTCAACACTAGAAAAGTGATCAATGATTTCAATTGTTTTTAAATTAAATTTTGTTTTATCCAAAAACTTATTTCTCAAATACTCACAAAAACCTAAAGAATGTGATAATATTTTTGAACAAAAATTGTATTTTTATTAAAACCGGAAAAAATATTCTCAAATTTTTAAGTTTTAGACAAAAAACATTTAATCGTTTTTCAAAAACTAATTATCGTTTTATTTTTCAGTCGTTACTTAAGTTACAAACAATTCCTTTATTCGGTATTTCTTTGAAAACTTCACTCAATTATTATTTATAATTTGGAGGAAAAACACGAAAAATCAGTTTCTAAGCAATCAATTCGTGGAAAATATTCCTCAATAATTAACACTATATTATACAAAATAAGTTCAAAGAACTGAAAACAAGACCAAGGACAATCATAAAAATCAAATCTGTCATTTATTTCAATGTTTTTCACAGTTTGTTAATCGAATTATCAAAAATTAACAAGATTCTAAACAATTTGCTACTTTTCTAATCAATTTCAAGAATCATTGCCTTTCGAATGAATTTGCATTTATTGGGAATACTTTGCGCTAATAATTATTATCAAATATTTTAATCTTGCTTTTAATCATCATTAACATGAATAATTTGAAGATAATTTCTAATATCAATCAATTTTAATTTAAAAGTTTGTTTGATAACATGACCATGAAGGAAATAGGATAGCAAAGTAATCTAAAGTGATCTAGGATGGTTAACTTTTAATGCTTGACATGCGTTGAGAGAGGAGTAAAATTGAGTACAAAATCAGATGTTATTGTATTTGAATGCCATTCAGTGACGAAATGTGTTGTCTTTTTGTCTGTTTTGACAAACATTTTAATGCATTTAATATCTCTTTCGATTGAACTTTGATTTAATCTAATCTTATGTTCACTTTTAGTTAAATATTTATTTTTAAATAAATGCAATTATTTTTACTTAAAACATAATTTCAAACATTTATCGTTTGTTTCATTGAATCTGAATTTCAGACTTCATTTCATTTTGTCGGTCATTCGTTGAAACATCACTTCAATTGATTCCTAATCGCAAACAGCAATGGATTTGAATAGAAATAATATCACACAAAATGATATCATTTATAAAATCAAAAGTAAGTCAAATATTACATCAATTGATTAATATTTCGATATTTAACTGAATATAAATCTATTTGTTTGAACCAAAAGCCGACAAATGTCTGGATTCTGATCTCTTAATCAATAGGAAGAATGAAATCGAAATTCTTTTAAAGTTTTTCGATTCAATTCGAATAACTTCGAAGAGTTTAAAGTCGAGAGATATTCGTTTTAAGGTATCGCTCGACGACTTGGATCAGACCGACGAAGAACTCACAAATGATGGCTTTCAACACAATATCATTGAAGTGTCGGTAATGAATGACAAAGAATCGTCTTTTAAACCTCAAGAGTCTGAGGGACGGGTATACGATCCCAAAGAATACGTTCTGATTCGCACAAAAGTTACTGATATCGAGGATACCGTAAGAACTAACCGATAGTTTGTCTTATTTTGTCTCAAAATATCATTTTATTTGTGTTACGAAGGCTTTAATCATAGAATTATTTACTCAAGAATTGGGATCTGATTTAAAACGCGTCGGTTTTTGCAATATATTTGCCTCTCATTTGAAAGACTCGAATGGAATCCTTTCAATGCCTTTAAACGGAGAAAACGGCAAAATTGTGGCACAAATTCAATGTATTATACATTTAAACCGCAATTCTTTTAATTTATATTTTCTTTCATTTCAGTGGAATATCTTATAATGAGTCCAATTAAAGGCTTTGAAGACTTCCCCAAATTTATTTCAGTGGAGAATTGGCTCAAAAGTGTTAAAGGCTATGATATCGGCCATAGAGGGGCCGGTACTGCCCGAAGAACTGACCGAATCGAGAATATATTGGAGAACACAATCGCTTCTTTCAATTTTGCGAGTCTTCACGTAAGTCTATATTCATTTTTTGTCTTGAATTGTGCTGAGCTCTACTCCACTCAAAAACTATTTGTGGAAACATTTTATAACGATTTAATTCAATAATAATTTTAATCAAAAATATTTATCAAAAGATTTGATTTATTGAATCAAATGTCAGATAAAATATATTTTGTTTGGCAGTGATTTCGCATCAATTCTTATCTCATAATAAATACTTTAATTGCGATTATATTAGCGTTCAATTTGTTGTCAATTATATCCCTTTTCTAATTGCAAACCAATTAAAGCTAAATTCAAGCCTATATTTGCGGAAACATTTGATTAAATACTAATTGAATAATTGAGTAAGCTAAATTTTCTTTGCAGTGCTTTTGATTTTTAAATATTTCAATCAATTTTATGTTAAATCAAACATTCATTTCGACTGATAGAGGATCTGTTAATCCCTAAATTGAGGGCAATCTATGTCTTGATTTACTCTTGAAATTGATTAAAAGTATTTCGCCCTCAATATTGCCCTCAATAATAGAATACCAATTCAATAGTTATCTATTTAAAAATTGAACATGAACTTTTTTATCTGTTGGCTTAATTGATTGATTTGAATGTAAGGGCGCAGATATGGTCGAATTAGATGTCCAACTCTCTAAAGACAAGATCCCAATCGTTTACCACGACTTTGACGTCAATATAATTATGAAAACCGTTTGTTTTTTCTAATTATTTATATTAATTGAGACTTTATTTAAGATTTAATTGAAATTAACAGAAGAAAGGACGGGTCAATTCCGGGCAGACTGAAGTGCACACAATGCCCATCAAAGACCTAACTTTCAAACAACTCCAGAGTTTACAGGTTTAGATTAATCACAATTTTGTTTAATTACTAAAACTATTTTTCATTTAATTCATGAAAAGCTGAGTCCTGTAATCAAAGGTATAAAATGTTTGAATGATTTTTGTTTTTATCAAATAAATGTTTTATTCATTTATCAGCGAATAAACCATTTTATGATTTTGGGGACGAAGAAGATGACAAAGAAGAGAATTTGCCCTTTGCTAGTCTTCAGAAGGTCTTGGAATCAGTTGATCCAAAGTGTGGTCTAAATGTTGAGATCAAATATCCTCAACAAAAAATTGTGAGCATTTTTTTACTCAATGTTTAGAACTATTAATTAATTAATTAATTGATTGGTTTTCTATAAGTGCGGTAAATGGGAGTCAGACAAGTCATTCGATTTGAACGAATACATCGATATAATAGTGTCGACTGTCTTCGAATACGGAGGGGTTCGCAATATTATGTTCTCCTGTTTTCATCCGGACATCTGTGCTCTGTATTGAGTTTTAGATCTGATTTTTAAGCGAATAAATAATTATTATTTAATGAAAGGTTGAAATATAAGCAAAACCGATATCCAGTGCTGTTTCTCACTCAAGGATTGACTAAAAAGTGGCAGAAATTCAAAGACCCGCGAAACGATTCAATAGAAACGGCCTCATATTTTGCGCTCAGCATAGGTTTAGAAGGAATCAATGCTCACGCAGAGGACATCATCAAAGATAGGACTCTCATTCAATTCGTTAAGTCTAAGGATTTAGTGCTGTTCTGTTGGGGCGATGATCTCAACAAAACCGAACTCATATCTCAACTGAAGACAGAGGGAGTCGATGGAGTCGTTTACGACAGGTTTACTCAACACATAAATAATTTTCATTTTTATAATTTCACTCATTTTTCTTAACAGAATTGATATACTTTCGGGAAAAGCAATTTCCGTCTCCTCTTAAATACTTATGGTTTTTGGAATTTTTTTTTGTTCAACAATAAGTGGTGATTTTGAACATGGTGATTTTGCGAACAACTCTAGAATCTTTATCTTTTATCGTTTTTAATTATTTAATTTACTCATTATTTTTTGAAAAATCAATAGAATTACAATTTGTTCCTTATTTTTGATATTTTCTGAATTTTAAGTCAATTGAATTATGATTTCTTCTTATCTCTAATTAAACTCATTTACAAAAATATAATCGAATTAATCAGTTCTTCTCTGAAAAATTGAGTGCTTTCTCTACCATTCCATTGGTTAAGAAGTTGATTATCAGTTTTTGAAGATTATAATTCCATTTAGATTTTGACAGAAATTGTTTTTTGAGTTGTGATCACTTGAATGGACCCGCATTTTAAACTCCTCTTCGAGTAAGACTTCTCTATTTTTGATACGAATTAATGTTAAATCAAAGATATTCTCAATTTATATATTGTCTAAAATTTTGTTAAATTATTTGTCAAATTATAATAACTGAACAAATTGGATCATGGTGTATAACTTATGTCTGATATTATGATTATGGATTAACACATTTTTCTAAGTGCTGTCCGATTGTCCTCTACTTTAAAATTAGGATTCAATTGATTTAACGAAAGAATAAAAAATTTATATTCTGTTAATTCGGTATTAAAGTTATTAAAGATATTTAAAATTTTCGTTTCATTCGATCATAATTTTTGAGATAATTGTTTGAAATGAGCATGATAATTATTACATTATCATTAAGGTGTCTGCTCTGATAAACTTCTAATGATTCCAAATATTCATTTCTTGGATAAGAGTTCAACAAAAACAGGTTTCAGTGCTTTTATATAACTAAAAATGATCGATAATGGAGCAAGTAAAATATCCATAAAAGCATCAACCCTTCACTAATATCTGATTAAACTCTTTCTATGTTCTTAAAAATATTGATCTAACACAAGAAATGATCATGGTAAACTTATATACAGACTAAAATTTCAAGCTAACAATGTCACCAAGCAATATTATTATAGATGCAGACGAAAGAGTTGAAAAGAATTTAATCTAGATGAGTTCGATTGATGAATATAATTAGTGATATCTCATGAGCAGTAAAAATGTTAATAGATGTCAAAGTCACTAACTTCGCTAAACCAACACTAAATGATACCCACCTCATTCTTTCCAATATTTCACCAAGATAATATTGCATATCAATAACTATGAATTATTGTTTAAAGTATGTTTACATATTAATATTATCATCAGATTATGAAATATATAGAATATCTCCAATAAATTCAATAAATTTGAAATATTAGTGGAGATATTTAACAAAATTGGAATTATATTAGAAATAAGATCTTGTTATTGAAAAACAAGAGTCGCTCACATTATTTGAGAACTTGTTTTATGCGACGATATTATTGTTTTGCTTTAAGAAAAAAAAATGTATTTCAGTGAAACACAACTCAAAATATTTGTCAAAATAATGATTAATTAACCAAAAAATTCAATTAATTTGTGTTTAGTATTTATTTCATTTAATTATTAAAACAATTGTGATCTCAAACCAAACATCAATTTAAATGTAAGTTAAGTTTAAAATTCATTAAATGTTTGACAGCAAAACATTTACTCAAATGTTTGCATCATTTAATCCAATGTTTGTTTATTTTGCGTTCAATTCATTCATTTTTAATTTTGATTCAGTTTTTCGTTAAATTAGTCTTAATTTTGGATATATTTTTGAAAAGTCTTTATTTTTCTATAAATTTGATTGAAATTTCATATAAATATCACAATTGATTGTCGAAAATATAATAGCATTTCCGCAATAATTAAATGTCAGAATTCGGGGGTACTTTGGATCAGATTTTTGATAAACAATGATTATTATCATTATATGAGTTATAAAATGAACAAGATTATTGCCTCCTTTCAATAAACTGCCCCTTATCGTTTATTTTTTGTTGAATAAATGAGGTAGTATAATTTTTCAAATTGATATTTAAATTTTAAGATTATGTCATAATTAATAAGAGAAACATAGTTATGAATTTTATTAATTTTTCCTTGCTCAGTCCTCCGACCTCAAAATGAGAAAGTCCATTCACTCAAATTACAAATATTTATCATTAATTTCCTTAATTTTTAATTAGTTTTGAGGAAATGATTGATACAAAACCTGATTAATTAAAATCGTTATAAACGCAATGAAAAATGAAATATAGCTCTCAATTGAAAATTATATTTAGTTATTATTATTATTATTTAATTATACGATAATAATAACCAACAATTATCTAATCCAATGGAAGCCTCTTTTCATAGAATCTTTGTCTCAATTATTAATCATTTAAAATCTGTGATTAATATTGTTTTTGTGTTTTATGTGGACTTAAATCGAGGACAAGAATTCTGATTAAGAGATTATAATAAAAATAGAATATTGGTAATAGGAGCAAGCTCATTTAGTTAGTGATATTGTGATGCAAAGTCGAATCTATTTGCGGTGAAAAAGTCGATTTGATTTAATCGATTGAATAATAATTTATTATTTATGCGAAATTCAAACCCAAATATCAGTGATTCACTTAAGCGTGAAATCAAAACCATTTCATTAAATGCAGTGTTTTTTAGTTATAAACACAAATTCAATGCAATAATCAATTTATTTTAAAATTGGAATTTTGTCCGTAATTTTATACTTTATTTTTTTCCAATCAATAGATGATTACAAAAATATTTATTCATTTGGTTGTGAATCGACTCAATATATCAAATCAGAGATAAAGAGTCCAAACAATTGGTTAAAAAACAACTGATATTACATTACTATTAAAATTATTATCAATTTTGTTGTGAAGTCATTAATAATCTAAAAGACAGTAAAACTGGAAAACCAAAAGTTAGTGATCGCTGTTCTGTGCGATCAATGCGTGTTTAAGTGCGGACATGTCGTCGTCGGCGAGTCCTCAGCTATCGATACCATCGATGGTTAATTGTGACGATAATAATTTGTATGTTAATAACCAAAGAAGTCAATTGCGAGCCTTAGGGCTGTCCAATATGTTTTCCAATGATACGTCGTGTGCTCTCAACTGTTCGGGACACGGAGACTGCTATAACGGCACCTGTTTTTGTGAAGTCAGTCCTTAAGTTTACCCAAAAAATTATAATTATTAACATTTGATTCGAACCCATTTCAGGTGGAGTATAGTGGGGGCGCCTGTAATGACCCAAACCTGCGGTATTACATCGCATTCTCGACCGTATTCTACATGATATGCGCCGTGTCTTTCGTCCAACTCGTAATATATTACACTTTTTATTCTTAAGATGTTATCTAAAAATCAAATGATTTTCAGATTCTGTGCATAAATTCGGAATTCAGTCGACTTAAGCCGAGATCTTTCATAAGAGCGCTCAGAATAACAACACAAAAAGCTCTGTATTTCTTCATATGTTTGGCGACAGCCATCAGAGGATTCTATTTCTCTTCGCCGACCAATTCTTCTCTTCTTTTCGCCGAGAGTTTAATGAGTGCTTATTATCCGGTTTTGTTGAGCGGCTCCTCTTTAGTGGTCTGTTTTTGGGCTGAAGTAAGTTCCGCTTCGATTAACAAAATATATTCATTTAATTAATTAAAATTGTTTTCAATGAACAGGTATTCCATTTGCATGACGTTAGTGTTGAGCGCCCGTCGTTTTTGAGTAAATCTTTCACCGGATTTATTCTGTTCAATGTTGTCACGTATTCCCTTCTGATGGCAGAATTGGTTTTACTCACTTTCGCTAATCCTAGTGATACGGATAAGGTCTGTACCCGTCATACCTGTCCTTCTATTGATTGAACTAATTTTGTCTCTTTTTTTATTGACTTTTATTAGAGTTTATTTTTAAGCATTTTTAACAGCATTTATGCCGTTCTTATGCTTATTGTCGTCATATTCTTCCTCATCTATGGAGTTGAAGTTTATTTCAAAGTGAGGGGAGCCTTCATCCAAGAAGAGTCAGCCCCTCAAGACTTGTCACAACTGCAACAGTCAAGATTGGGTCTAATATCACAGGCTGTCCTTCTCTTAATAACAGTACTTTTCATGTTTTCCGAAGTTTTGGGCAGTTTTTGGAAAGACAAGTAAATCATTAATTAGTTTAAGCATTGAATAAGACTTACAATTATTGTGTCGTTCCAATAGAGTACCGGTTCTGAGCAGAAACTATCACCAAATAATGTTTAGAGTCGTGGAACTGGGAGTTGCCCTTTGGTTTCCATGTGTTCTCTGGAACTGCATTCGACCCGAAAGGCTATGGATTTTGAATCCGCGAAGAATTCTTCGAAGAGAGAGTTCTCGAGATTTTTCTGCGACACAAATAAGAGAAGCGGAAGCGTTGGTGTATTCGCCCTCTAATTCTGCGTCAATATTGCGTTCCGAACAATATGTGTCCACCCGTTCCATACCCGAGTGTTGGATTTGTTACGACTCTGAAAAGAAGGATTGCGGACCACTGATCCAGCCGTGCGCCTGCAAAGGAGACGTGTCGGCTGTACATCACGACTGTCTCAAGAAGTGGTTAATGGAGTCGTACACAAATCCAGAGAATGTTCGCTGCAAAGTATGCAACGAATTATACGAAGTGGAGAGGGGACACATATGGCTGCCCTCAGGGCTCACAATCACCCATTGGTTTAAGACAGCGGCCATTATATCGATTATGTGTAGCGCTGCCGCCGGAACCTGTCTTGTGATCAAGATTTTCGAACACATGTACGTCAAGACAATTAGTGTCGGCTGTGCTATACTCGTAGAGTACGTCTGTTTGAGGTAAGTCTACATAAAATACCTTTCAATTACCAGATATTAATAGTTGGGTTGAATTAGGTTTTTGGGTTTCAATATGATATCTGCGTATCAAAGGGCGAAGTTCTCTGCCATCAAAATTATTGGCCAAAAAATTTCAGGCGGTGTTAACTCTAATCTAATGATGAATACCGTCAGCCAAACGATTCCAACCCATCAGTTGTGCACATCTTGTGTTTGCAAAAGAGATTCAATCGACAGCACACCCGCCGAACAGAATGTCGCCGAAACAGTTCTGAATGAAAGCGGACAACCAATTGATCCGTTGAAGGAATAGATTGATTACAGGTTTTCTCAAATGCTTTTCTAAGTGGACAGACAGTGAGTGAGTGAGTGCTCTCTTTTTAGTACCAATTTATTGATTAATTTATATTGAAATCATTCAATGCATTCATTTCGTGATTTCGGTTAACATTTGATTTTCCGATATATTTATAGTTTAGTTAAACATTTTTCTGAACTATTATTCCTTTAAAGACTTTTTTAATCAATTATTTTTAAAGAGTTTTCTTATTTTCAAAAATTAATTTCAAAATCATTTCTTTTCATTACTTTTCATCTCATAATAAATGAATTAATCGTTTGAATAATAGGTTAAACATTTCGAACAAATATTCAAAATTGTGTTAAAATGTGTATAAATAACAAACTTTTGATTCAATTATATATCGAATTAAGGCTTTACTCAACCCTTTCCTCATTTGACCGATATTTTCAAAATTGCCATAAGTTTTGACCAAATAATTAAAAAGACCTCTTTATTAGTCTATTAGCAAATATTAGGTGATTTAAACGCAATTGTGTGCAAATATTGCCTAGATTAGTTTAGATTAGTTTTTAGATTAGTTTATAATTGCGTTTAGTTTGGAGTAACGGCCAAAAGGAAAGACGTTTTGTTGAGTGACTTTGGATTAGATATAATTTGCATTCTATTTATTGAGTCATTAAGCGATGTATTGCTGTATATCTCATGTATTTTACAATATATAGTCTTACCGTTTGCTTGTCTTTTGTGATATAATTTCCGGTTTAATCGATCGAAACAATCAATTATTATATAAAAAGACTTCAAATAAATTCTAAAATCCCTCAAAATATCGATTGATTAGAATATTATTAAAAAGAATATATTATTTAGATTTTTATTGACTTAATATAAATATATGTAATTAAAGGACTAAAAAACATTTATAATAAAAAAATTGTTGTAAACATAGAATCATTTGCTAAGCAATTGGTCGCTATCTCTTGAGGTCATGAAAAGGTGAATCCGTTCCGATAATTGGGGACCGACTTTACGTTCAGTATTTTGACCGCTTGTCTGACGTCTCGACACAACAATATCTGCCAAAAGTAGTTCAGGCTTTGAATGACGAGAATATGCGTCTAATAGTGATCGAGGGGTCGGGTATTCGGTAACGATTGCATTCGACACTTCATAACTGATTTTTGGGAATTGCATTAATTGTCGTTTCCATAACTTTTGGTGAGAAGAGTCATCCGTTGGGTCGACAGTACTTCTATTGTCTGCCTCTGCAAACCATCCAATCGTTTGATTTTTCTTTTCGCTTCGAATCAAAGATTCGGCGACAGAACGGGTGTACCGACAGATATATGTCGAGACTTCCGAATAATCATTCGCTTTAATTACAGAAACTTTAGACTCGGAGTCAAATGACATGAGTTTGAACTCCATATCAATTAGAGCTAAATCTACGTCTTCTCTGGTAATCGAAGGCATTGATTGTCTTCTAATTTGTCGTCTTTTGCTTTGATTGGAATCCAATTCATTGAGTCGTTGTTTGAACTGATTCTGTGCTTTAGTTTTCTGTCGTTTAAAATATTGTTCTAATTTTAATACTAAAAGAGTTATGTTTTTTAGTTTTGATTTTTGAATGACTTGTTTTGCAAAATCGAAAAGAGTTTCACCACTTTTCGTATTATAAGAATCAACTCTTTCTATGAACTCATTTGTGTCCATCACTACAAGAATATAATTTTGTTGCACTTCTGTGTCACCAATACTTGACTGCGAAGACTGACCACTTAATTGAGAGTCGTGTCCATCAACCAAATGAAGACATTTTCTAATCCACGTCACACTCATTGGTATTAAAGGACTGTCAGTTTCGCGAAGATTACATTCTTTTTCAGCAAACAATGGATCCAAAGATTGTTTGATATTTTCATATAAGTTGTGATCAATTATTGCAAAACAATATTTGTTTGAATTCTTTTGTCCGCGACTTCTGAGCACTTCTTTGTTAGCGTTTTCTTTCTGTTTTTGCATTTCTTTTTGGGTCTTCTTTTCATTTTGTTGTCTTATTTTGTCTTCTCTTTCGATCGCTTTCTGTTCTTTCGATTTCTTATTCAAAAAATTTATACTCTTTTTAAGTGAACTCTGAGTTATGTTCCGAACAGTCTTTTGGACGACAGGCGTCCTATTAATGAAATTCGGTTTAATTGGCGTCCAATCAGTGCTTCCGATTGAACCGAATGATAGGACAGACATATTTGCGTCAATCGGTTTGTCTTCATTGGCGACAAGTGTCGTGTCTTCAATAGTGTCCTGTTTTTGAAGTGTTGGCGAACAGAATACAACTTCAATTGAATCGGTGGTCATATCATTGTCTGCTATAAATTGATTGTCTTCAGAGTCTGAGTCGAGAGTCAACGTTTCATTGGATTTATCAGTGGTTATGAGCGGCGGTTCACTTATGGCCAACGATTCACAACTGTCTTCAATTCGGATTTCGGCCGAAATGTCTTCATTTCTATTGATTTTAGATTTAATTCTCATAAAAACAGGGACTTCAAGGAGTGAGTCGTTCGAGTCATCAAATAAACTCATTTTAAAACAAAATAATAAAATTAAACTAAAATTAAATTAAATGCGAAAAAGAGTTTGAAATTGAAATTCAAATTTGGATTCACTGTTCAAATGAAAAGTAAATAATAAACAAATAAAAACGTCATTTATTTGAATCCTTTTTATGTTTGAAAAATAGTTTCAAAAGTTTTGCCGCGAATTTAGTAATGATTTGGCGCTCAATAACTAAACACTGTTTGACTCTAAAACTATTGTTTCCCTTATTTTTAACTTAAATTTAATTATTTTTCACATTTAATACAAAGTATAATCAATTAATTAATGTAATCAAAGATGACTTCAATTGAAATACCACTCCTCGAGAGTGAGAATTCTCGCGAAAACTTGAAAATTATGAATCGAATTATGAGTCGAAAATCGGCTCCAAATGAGAACCAATTGAAAAGTCCGATGAATTCGCGGCAAATACTCAACGGACAGATTCTCAGACCAATCAGTGGTCATCCCATTAAGAAAAGTCAATCCATGACTCCAACTAACAGTTGTTCCCGATTTGTACTCAACGGTAATACAAATTTTTCTTCACTTCGTATCGAAGACCCGAAAAAAGGTAAATAAAAGACAAGTTTTCATTATTTGAGTTATTTATTGATTAAATGTTAAAATCAGTTGAAGACACGAATGACAACGACGTGAAACTAATGCTGTCGACTATACCAGAGATAAGTCGCCATTTTATGGTGTGCGGCAAATTGGGAGAGGGTACTTTCTCTAAGGTCTTCAAAGCTAAACATTTGCATAACTCGAGCAAAGAGTATGCCCTCAAATATGTGATCCCAACCATAAGGCCGTCGCGAATCGCTTCCGAAATCAGATATTTAAGAGATTTGGGCGGAACTAAGAATGTGATCGGAATCAAGACTTGTTTCTATTCGAGAGGACATACAGTGGTTGTAATGCCTATATTTCCGCACCAAAAGTTCACGGATTATGTCAACGATTTGACGGTCGAAGAAGTCAGACATTATATGAAAAATCTGTTGATAGCACTCGAAAGAGTCCACTCCTTTGGTGTCATTCATAGAGATATAAAACCGGCCAACTTTTTATACGACCGAAAGTCCCGAAAATACGCTTTAGTCGACTTCGGTTTGGCTCAGAACGAGAGGGAACTCTTGATTAGAACCCATACTAACAGCTCATTCAGAAGAATGTATTCAAATAAAGACAAAACAACTGATAATAAGTTTAAAGTTCCCGAAAAAGTCGAAACAATGAATAAATCAAATAAACGGTTGGCTCTCATCGATTGCACCACTTCTGCGAACAACTCTATGATCAAAATCGACAATAAATGGCAAATAAGAAAGAGATCCCGAAATGACGACAAAATGACAAGAATTGCTCCAAAAAGAGCCCGAATCGAACCCGAAGTTGAAAGCAGTACAGTCTTCAACTCTCCCATAACTCCAACCACTCCTATATTCAAATCTCCGACCACTCGTCCACCCGTTGCCGTTGGTATCGATTGTATGACAACTCCCGTCAAATGTGGTCTCTCTTTAATACCCGAAACGCCTCCGAAATCAATTGCAAAGAATCTGAACAAAGATTTAAACGTTGAGACAAACGATAATATGATTCCAAAAGAAGTGAACGAAACCCCAAAATCTCGCTATAAATCAGTTCAGAAGAAATCAAAAACTGTTAAACCGAGTCCTGATTTGAAGTGTGAGTGCCTTAAAGCCAATCAAGTCTGCAGTGTTTGCAAATCTAAGCCAGAATTGGTGGCTCCGAGAGCTGGAACTCCTGGTTTCAGAGCACCAGAAGTGCTCTTAAAATATTTATTACAGACAACTTTGATAGACGTTTGGAGCGCAGGTGTTATTTTTGCGTCACTTCTCAGTGGAAGATATCCTTTTTTCCGAAACACCGACGATATGACGGCTTTGGCTGAAATCATAACAGTTTTGGGCTCCAAAAGAGTTCAAAAGACCGCCAAATATTTGAATAAAAGTCTAATCATTTCAAACAATTATTCGCCAATGAATTTGAAAGACGTTTGCGAACGATTGAGAGACAACCCTTCCTTTAAAGCGTCAGACAATTCCTATGATTTATTGGACAAATTGTTGGACCCGAACCCCAAATATCGGTGGTCCGCTTCCAAAGCATTAACTCATCCATTCTTTACCGAACAATGATTTTTAAGTCATTTTTATTCAATTCATTTAATGGTTATATTTTATTTGAATCATTCATTCATTTATGGCATTCATTATATTTATTATTCAATTCTTAATCTTTACATTACTTTAATTTGATGTACGAATGCTTTCAATTAAATATTATTTTCATTTATTTTATAAAATTTTAACTTTAATTAAATGATTGAATTTCATTGGAAACGAAAGTTTATTTACAAAATTATTTCAATTAATTCTCAAATGATTAACGAATGCAAAGAAATTAGAGTGGAATACGTTCTTCACTGCAATACTCGAATGCATTAGTGCTAGACTTGAATGCATTACATATAGTGCTGTCTTAACGGCGTTCCATACGTTTCAGTAGTATTGCAGTGCGGTATCAGAAGGGGTTGCGTACACTTAGCAATGATATTATGATAAATTTACCCCTTTTGATACCGCACTGCAATACCACTGAAACGTATGTCACCCGTAAAGACAGCACTATATGTAATGCATTCAAGTCTAGCACTAATGCATTCGAGTATTGCAGTGAAGGACGTATTTCACTCTAATTTCTTTGCATTATTTAATCGCAGAACAAATCGTTTCTTTTGATTGTTTAAGCAATGTTTTGAGTTATTTAAATGGTTTGTACTTTCATTTGATATAAATCGCGATTTTATTCACAAAATTAATGAAATATTTCATAACAAATGAAATAAAATTTAAATTATAGTTAAATCCAAACTTTTTGTTTAAAGAATTCGAATAACAATTATTGTGATATTTTTTCGACGAATTGAAGTAAAAACTTTACAAAAGATCTTTCAATTAGTGAAGAGGTGGCCGAAGGACTTCTGGGGGTCGACATATGTGACGATTGAGATAAACGCTTGGACTGACGCGGACTCACATTTGAAATAATAGTGCTCTGAATAGAAAAGTTTTGATCAAAAACATAGGACATCATCGATAAGGAATGACTCACGAGTTCGGACTTAATTTCGCGAACAATTATCTGTTTGTCGACATCAGAGACGGCGGAAGACATTTGAGCGACAATTGCCTGACTCACCATAAATGATAGACTCGTCTCAAATATAAAGATTAGAAGCGATGTATTTCGAGGACCAGTTTTTCCATTTCCAGAATCCGATGACTTTTGGTTCTGAATTAAAACAACTCTCAATTAAAACAAATTCTAATAAAAAATAGTAAATAATTACTCGATTTAGTGTTTTAATACACATATGAATGCAATTAATGAGTGAACCAAAACTTAAGGTAAGATTTGGATCGACATCAGGTGAAGAGAAACTCGTATTTATGATAATATTCCAATCATTACCCAAACCCTGTCTTTCCATTAGTTGTAAAACATTTGACGAAATATTTTGAAGGAATGAAATCGAAAATGACTGAAATGTGAAGATTGAGTCCAGAATTGGTGACTGAATTGAATTAATGTTTGAGTCCGGTTCCCATGAAATCGATTTCCGAAGACTTTTACTCTCGAAGGCAACGGTCGGAGAAATTTTTTTGGGCGTCATTTCCTTTGGAACGACATGTTTGGTGGGCTCCGGGTTTTCCATTATATAACTCAAATAATTTGGTCGAATGAGGAACGCTATCATTGAGTTAAGAGTCTTAAGAATCTGGTCCTGCATTTGTTGGAACGAATGCGGATGACTTGTTCTCCAAATTTGGTGATAACTTGAGAGGGAATGACATAATGTGACGATAAGTATTGACTCCATTATGTCATCACTATTAGGAGTAGTTCGCAGTCGTGTCAACACTTCTGTCATATGATCCAAATGTATGGCAACGAAAGTGATGGCTGTGTCCACAAAATGATGTCTTAAATGTTTGACTAAATTAACGATTAGTCTAATCGACAAATGGAAGACATGAAACCAATTGAGTAAAGAACTGAATTGAGTTTTGAGGAAAGACTGTCTTTCACTCAAATATGTGTTTTGTAATGAAATACACAAATTGTCGACAAAACCGTTGATAAACAGAGTTTCTGCGGAAGTCTCTATTGAAGACAACTCCACCAGAAGTGACATTATATGAACGGCTAATTCGAGTCCCATTCGTTTTTCATTCAAATAAATCAGAAGATTAGTCACGGATTCGATAATGAAATTCGATCTCAAGACGTGTATCCAAATCGAAACTCGAGAACTATTTCGAGTAATAAGAGTTTGGAGTAAAGAAATAGAAGTCACCGATAGTTTGAACTCAATTTCCAAATTCTTTTCAGAACTTCTGATCTGTTTTTCAATTATTCGCAAACTTTGGTTCAATAGTTGACACGAATAGGGGATCCAATCGCAACAATTGTAGTCTTTTACCGACAATTGCAAGTACTGTATGACTGAAGTCTCGATTGAGTTCAAAACACTGAAGGGAAGCACTTCTTTTAACGCTTCGCACCATTTGAGTAGTTCTCCAAACTTTGCGTTCGATTCTTCTTCAAATTCAATGCACGTATTCTTCCATTTGATTAAAATCATTAGCAAAATGTCAGACAGAGTTGTGATGAGTTTGCTGTTGATTCGACTTCTCTTCAATTGGTTTAACAGACAATCGATTATATGAGTACTTAATTTGATTTTCATGTCTTCTGTGATATCGAACGGATCGAACTGTAAGTCATTTAAAATTTAAATTAAGTTATAAATCAATTCAAATAAAAGACATACTCTTATAATGGAAACAATGAAGTCTTTCCAAGCATTGAGAAGAAGCCTCGAATCTTCAGTAACGGTGTCCTCAGAGAGTAAATTAACGCAAATATATTTCGATAGTTTTAAGAGTCGATCGCTTTCTCTCATAGTTTTGAACTTATTTTCCAAATCAGAATCAAATTTATCTCTAAATTTAAACAAAACTTAAGTTAAAGAATAAAACAAATGAAGTAAAGGACAGACCTCTCCAGAGTTTTTATATAAAAGATTTCTCGGGCGAGGATTCGGAGGATATAAGCAGAAAGTGTGACATCGAAAGTGGTTTCTTCGAAAAGTGGAAATGCTATGAGTGTCCAAACATTACTCGTCTTTTTGAGAGAATCGATGGCCAGAAGATGAGGTTTAACCCAAAACGTGTATAAGAACTTAAGTGAAGACAAATGCAGTTCAAACGGACAGAAATATTTTGCTTCCCGTTTTTCTTCGAGAATCTCTAAAACAATTTGAAGACAACCCGTTGTGTTCTCATTGTTCTGATTGTCAACATTTAAGAACATTTCCATTAATCCGGGCTGTCGTTCAGCACAGGCCGACAAAAAGTTCAATAAAGCGATCTTAAGATTGAGATCTTCAGTGACCTCTTCGAGACGATTGAGGAAATGTTCGCGCATTGACTCGGCCTCAGAGCCGAGACAGGCCAACATTGACATCGGGAACCGTTTGGCCAATTCTGTCAACAGTTGAACGGCTAAAGTGGCCAAATGAGTGTCATATCTTTGATAGACATAATGGGATACAATTAACAACATATTGGGTTTACTCTGCGATGAGAACAAAGCACTCGACACAACACTCGACGCTTCCGAAGAATCTGACTGATTGTGTAAAACAAGTAATCGGTTTAATGTCGACAACGACTGCCGAACGATAATTATTTGGTCGTCATTTGTCAGTGAATTATCGTTTCCGGCGCTCAGAATCACATTTCGGACATTCATTTCCCCAGTTTTTATAACATTGAGGAGTGTTTGGGCGGCCTTTCCTTCCATCAAACTATTGATAACTATTCGTTCAATTTTTGTTTGATTTGAAGTTTTCTCAGTTTTCGATAAAATGGTGTAAAATATTGAGAAACAAAGTCTTCCGATTTTATGGAAATGATTTCCATCTTTGAAATTCCAAAAGAAATGGGAGGGAAATACCTCTTGAATTATGAATATAAGGGATGCCATCAAATCGTTATTTTCTTTCAACTCTGGTTTTTGAACGACTTTATCGATGAGTGTAAGAAAGGAAAGGCATAATTCAAACTTTCCTTTTAAACACTCTTCTGAAGTAATGAGTCGACCAAAAACAGAAGTGTTTGTGTCGTTTCCAGACATCATTTCCTTTAAATCAGAAGTGAGTCCAATCATATACGGCATAAAACGTCTGGCTGTGAGTCGGTTCCAAATATTAGTGGCGTTCGATAAGTCATGACTTATGACCGAAGCCGACAAATCCATTACCGAAGCCATAAAAAGACGGAACGGATTGTCGAGACTCGAGAAGAGTTCATAAGTTTCAAAACAGAGAGAAAGGATGTGAGTGAAGCCAGGGATATGTTGACAGCTGTTGTGCTTTATTAGATTGGAACAAATTTCAGTGATTTGACTCATTTCAATGAGGGCTAAGTCCGGCACAGAATGAAGTTGTCCTCTACTTATTAAATCGTACTGTTCTTTAAAGCGATGATAAATCAATTTCCATCCGTCGATATTGATGTCTGTCCACACTATTACTCGACTATTGCTAACATTTTTAAGTAATCCTTTGGTTGTCTTTTTGATGAGTAGATCCATATCTCTGAATAGGATTTTATCCCTTAAGAGGACATAAGAGTCGTCTTCAGCGACACTATAATTAGTGAGAGAACTATCAAATTGTTCGGTATATGAGGTCAGGTTTGACAGAATTGATAGACTTTCGAATATATTTTTGCAGATTTCAGTCTTAGAGAGTGACTGACAAAAGCTGAGCACTGGATTCACTTTAAAAGGAAAGTCGTTGAGTCCGGCTCTTATTATTAATCCGAGGCCATCGTCTAAACCACTTTCGTACAAATCTTTTGCAATCGAATCGTTTTTAAATAATTGAATACATAAATGATTGAGAGATGTATCGATCATCGAATTGGCCAACATTTCGGTATCAAAAACACTGAATAATACCGACAATAAATCACCGATCGATCGGTAAATCAAATCGGAAACAAAAGTTGCCTTCAATGCAATAGTTTGCGGTAAATTTAAACAATTTTCGAGATAATTGAAGACATTGAGTTTAACCGCATTCTGACCCATTTGGGAGACTATGGAAGGACTGGTGTTTGAGTCGAAATCAGGTAATTGCCAACTCCTGACTATCATCCACGACATGAATAGAGGCGAGTGTTGGACAACACCTGAATTCAGATTAATTATAATTGTTTCCAATTCTTTCAGTTGTTTTGCGTTTTCTTTTTTAATGAGTTGACAATCGATGTCCTTCTGTTGACACTCAAAGAGCCACTTCAGGTCAAGACTTTCCACAATTATGATTGACTGCAGAAATCCAATGAAAGTGAAGACATGTCCGCCAATCAATTCATAATCATTTTTACTGAATTGACTGAATTTCAGACCAAAACAATTGCTTCGAAACAGATCTAAGAGTTCGATAATCGAATCAATTGATACTTCGAATTGTTTCAAATACAAGAGTAATAATTCTAAGATTTCTGTCTGTTCTTTAAGATTACTGTGAACCCAGTCTTTGGCGAGTGATTCGGTATAGTAGGGACCGTTCGTCATTCTTGAGGGCACCGGACTCTCATTCAATTTAACCAATTGTTTGATAAGTTTTGGCAATAACTCATTGTTACCATTGATTCGTTCGACAAAGGAATGGAATATCTGTTGATAGACGTGATCCGAACCTTTCTTATAATCGCTTAGAATTTGTTTCAAACAAAACAAACTGAAGATTCGTTCGCTTTTATAATAATCATTCAAATCATTCAACAGTTGTTTCACTCGAATATCGTTTGTGAACAGACTTTTAGCCGTTTCTGGAGTTCCTTTGAATTCATACATAAGATATGAGTGGAACAGATCTTCACATTGAGTTGAACTCAAGTCTAGAAAAACACTGATTTTGGCCAAAACTTCGACCGGAAGAGATTGAATCGATTTGTTTTTCTTGAGTTCTGTCAACGAGTCTTCACTCGGATTATGGCTTTTGTAATAATTCAAACCATTTGTCAATTGTTTTGTATTCCTCTCGAGTTCTGTTGCAATAAACTGCTGTGACTTCAGATTAAGAGATCCCGAAAGTAAAGTAAACAAATTCTTCATCGATCTGTTCGTCAAAAAAATTCAAAAATGAAAAATACATAAAAACGGGAAAATAAAGGAGATAAGCGATTGATATGAATGTCTACCTTGGTAGTTCGAGCTCCTGTCCGTTTGATGACATCTTCGGTTGAAAACAAAGACAAAAACTCTGATTAAAAACGATTTAAACCGAAATCACAATCAAAACAAACGATTTGAAGCGCTTTTCAACTGTGAATCACATGTGATGTGAATGTCATTCAAACCAAACTTTTGACTTTACGTCACAAATATTCACAAATAATGTCTAAAAGTTATTATTTGGCTTCAAATGTGAACTTCGTTTTCATCGATTATCTGTTCATTTAATCGAATTGATCAAATGATCAAGCTCAAATATTAATATATAAGCTGGCATTTTTCATTCCAAATATACCTTGATTATAAAAAATATTTTAAAACTGAAATCAACAAGTATCAATTTGTCTTATTTATAATGATGAACAAGATCATTTTAAAATAAATTAGAATATTACGACTTTGACTGAATAGTATAATGATGTATAATGATGCTAGAATAAATATATAAATCACAATATAATTTTATTTTAGGAAAAAGAGTTTCATTTCATTAAAATGTTTTTTATCTGAAAATCAATTTTTATAATTACTTTGGGATCAAAACATATCAAAAGGTATTTCAAGAGATTTTTAAAGAATTAAATCCTATTTACTGTGGAATAAACTGCTAAAAGTTTGAGTCAAAACTGACATAAAGTGACATAAAATCTATAAAATATTTTTGAAAGAAAAATAGTTATTAATAGATAAGAGTTTTCATACTTTCGATTCGTTAAATATAATGAGTTTTTGGTAAAAGTCTTCAAAAAATAAAATAAAACTCAAAAATCGATAGAATAGAGCGTTGAGACCAAACTTGAGACCAAACTTCTTGAGGTATATCCATATCATAAACGCTGATCGAGAGATGTCATGTCTTGTGTGACACAACACTCGAGGTTTGGCGTCTGTTTGTGCACACAATTCGCTACATTTGCCATAAGATTAGTTCGGAAGCAGTACTTAGAGCTGAACACTACGCAAATCAATTGCACGACTCAACTATACTATACTCCACTCCACTACAGACAGACCTTTCAATTGAAAGCAACGTCTATTGGATTCTGTATTCGGAATATTGTTTGAAAAGTGAGAGAAAACACTTCTCTATTCAATCAAAATGTTTGCTTTTAATTAGAAATTTGTTTCGATTCTACAAAATTCAAGTGAAAGTAAAAGTGAAACTTATTATGAAAAACAAAAACTCATTTCATGTATTCCATGGATATGTGCTTTAAATCTCATCCAACAAATTAATTCTAATAAATAATTAGACAAACAATTTGTTGTAAAAGTTAATCAAATTTTGAGTCCATTTATTCGAGAAAAAAATGGAAAATTGTGTATAAATTAGAATTAATGGCAAAATTCTAACAATTAATATCCATAAGAGTTTGGCATTTCAATTGGTTCTTGTTATTCATATCAATCACAATCGGTATTGACTTTTGAAGTTTGATCGACACTTGCAGTAAATTAATAGGAATGGGCAAAAAGAACAGTAAACTCAACTCAGAAGTGGTCCAAAAGCTGACAAAAGACACATATTGTAAGTGAATCACGTATTCCTCTAATAATAATACTTATGATTGTATTGTATTCTATACTTAACTAAATTAAACTCAAAAACATATAATAAATAGCACTCGACTCGTCTTAAGTACTTTTTGTTTATGTCCTCGACTTATCTGTTCTGCTATTTATACCTTTCCATAACTTTGAAGTCTTTATTTCTTTGAGTAATAAACGGATGTATTCCTCAAAAGTCTTAAAGAATTTCAAAATTACTTAAAGAGTAACAAAAAATACATATCTTTTATAATTTCTGTTATATTTTGATAACGATTTTAACGAAAAACACTTCTAAAGCAAAGTTCACGAAATGTTTTATTCCGACAATTGTTTGTGAAACACATAAAAGGATGTATTATTAGTGTCGGTATATTATCAACTGTTATGAACTCAGACACAAATAAGTGCTTAGAATTAAAATAGAATATCCATTTGTGAACACAATATTCTAAATAAAAGAAAAACTCTTTTATTATTTACTTTTTGATCCCAGTCTTCAATAAAACAGGATTTATGTTCTGTTATTAAATATGAGCTCATAATACAAACTCTTATATATATTTGTGAGTATTTGTGAGTACCGTTAAAATTACAATCCCTGACAACAACTCCTTATTCTTATGCAAAAATCATCTGTAATTTAATATAAGTTTAACGACATATTCGGTTAAATTTATTCACTCAATCGTTGCAATAATAATAATCTTTTGGTCAGCATATGATCAGCATATGATGGGATCCTTTTTTATTAGCCATAAGAAAAACTTTTGATGTGTTATTAACCGTATATTTAATATATTAATGCAATAAATCATAATTATTTTGGGTTATAATTACTGAAAATTTCATTAAACGCTATAATATTCACTCAATTTTCAGTTTCATTAATTCAGGGCTTTTTGATGACAAAAAAATTGTATTTAAAAGACTTTTGGGTGTAAAATATCATTCATTTAATGTCTTTAAATGGTTTGAGTTATATTTGATAACAAACTATAATCACTTGATTTAGAATATTGTCCACAAAATCAATAATAAATATAAATATAAAAGAAGCGAATAATTATTTTGAAAGTCATTTTCACATTTCATTGAAATAACCGTTGAATTGAATATAAATTCATTCATTCAATTTATTCTCTGATATATTCGACAAAATAATAATTTATTGTTAATGTCTTTTATTGAATATTAATATTGAATTGAATTATTCGTTATTTAATAACTTCTTTT
The DNA here is from genome assembly GCA_034699945.1 of Chamobates pusillus. Lineage (NCBI taxonomy): Eukaryota > Metazoa > Arthropoda > Arachnida > Sarcoptiformes > Chamobatidae > Chamobates > Chamobates pusillus. The sequence continues at coordinate 23,621 of JAQGCQ010000042.1, forward strand.
CTTCACTTCATAATAAGAGACAGTTCTTTGAAGAATAAAGAAGTTATAATTCAGGTTATATTTAGGTATATTCAGGTATATTCTGGTTATATCCTAATATCACAACAAAATATGTATTATGTCTTCGATATTAATATTCTATATTCAGTAATATCTATATTAAACACTTCTATAGCTTAAGGATATAAAACATTTTCTTCGCAATAGATTTACTGACTCTTCGCCTAAAAAACTAATGTAAAAATCGAAGAATTCCTGAATATATTCACTTTTTTACAAAACATTTGATCAGAAAATTACAGTCTTATGAACTCAAGTAATTGTAGTAAATTGTAGTAAACATCGGCAGAAGAAATGAAATGATCATAACTCAGATAAATAACACAATTATTGATTTTTAATAGAAAAGAAAAGCAAAGATATTTTTATGGACAGAAATATTTTATTCATAAGAAAAATAAGAAATTCAATTATTAAATATTCGATAAGAAATGGAACTAAAATATTATTCGTTTGGATTTACATTAAATTCAAAACTTTATTTCGTCTTCTAATCAAAAGATGGGTTCAACAAAATAAGGCACAGAATTTGTTATTCGCAAAGCTTTAAGCTTTTAATACCGGACACAACACTACAGAATCGTTGAGTTTTTCTAAAGATTATGTTTTGTCAGCAAATCTACTCAAATGGAAATGTATTCATCAAAATGAAAAAAAATACCAAAAATATATCCTATTTATTATCTGATTGTCGTTTAATTATGAACTCAACAACTACTCTATTCATTACTAGCATTTGTTCTAGTTGATTTGATCAGGCGCAATTGATCTTATTTATGAGTTTATCGATTTAATCATGAATTCGACGAATAAATTAATTAGATTGACCTCAGGTTCTCAAAATCTAGAACAAAAAAAAACAATTCCGTGATTTTCAATCATATTATAGAAAAAATTGATTTATAAAATGTATGAATGAATTCAATAATAACCTGAATTCTGACTAAAATTATATGCAATTCTGTGCGAAATCTAAATTGGTTTCTCTAATCACCAAAACTTGTCTTCAATTCACATTTATTGCAGTCATGACTAAGAGACTGGTCTTCTAAGATAACTAAATAAGCATGGCAACAACGACAAGTTTAATCATATCAAGTGTAGAGCCGACAAAAATTAATAAAACCTACAAATATTTTTAATGAAATATATATTCGTTTCCTCAGTAAAAGACAGATTAAATATTAAATTTGAAAACAATTTTATTATAGAGAACCTACATGTACCTTGCTCATTCCCATTTGTTTCAATAGATTGAATATTTACTAGTTCCAAAAATGTCTGTTTCAGCAATTTTCGGTACTTCTCATAAATGAAGTGATTCTCTATTAACAGAATTTAATGAATTTCATTAACAATAAGTCAAAACCAAAATTCGCTGAAATCTGTTATTTTTTTCCATTCGAATGAAATATTGAAATAATTGCCACAAAAAAATGAGTTTAAATGAAGCGTTCATTGAAACAGAGAATTATAGAAAACTCGAATAAATTGAATTATATTCTTATTTTTGTATAGTTATGGTGTGTAGGTATGGAGAGAAATATGCTTTTGTTGAGCACAGGACTCAAATGACTGAATTCCAACAAAAAAACAGTTACTCTAATATTAATGTAATAAAAGAGCGTTACTCTGAAAACGAAATATGAAAATAATTGAATGAATTTTAGAGATTTGTGTTCGACATAAACACAAAGTTCTGATGAATTTGATTTCTGTGCAAAAATTCTGTTCTGTATTTTTGGTTGTTGTGATGCAAACCATACAAAAGGGCTGTGCATTTGCTGTGCATTTGGTATGCGTTCGACGTTTATAATTAATCCAAATGTTAGAGAATTGTTAGAGAATTGAAATTTCTATTCTCGAAGAGAGGAATAAAATTAATTAAACGGTGATATAAATGAGAGACGGATCCGATCCCCAAATCAAATGGGAGTTTGGGTTAGAGACGGATCCAATACAAACATTGTTTGCAAAACAGTGCACACATTTGTCTTTTATACACAACAGGAAAGGAGTCCATCGGAAAGAACTAATCAGTTATGTTATGAGTCCATCATTTTTCACCAGAAGATGAAGTATTCGTTCATAGTTTCAAAATATATCACAAATTCGTTTATTGTTTTCTTTAGTGAATGATTGGCCAGAGATTCAGAGACTGACACCATTGCAAACATCCGACACATTTGAAGAGCGGACTCTAATTCCTCTTTGAATTAGTTGTGGAAAAGCAGTGACTCCTAAATTGATGAACTCGTTATCAGATTCATTTGTGTGATAACGGCTATGGATTAGACTTTTTCTCAATTAATTTCGATTAAATTAAAAAACATTAATTAAATGAAACTAAATTTTTGCTTAAAAGTCAAAACTCGTGAAAGTAACATGCTAAGATAATGAGTTAACCAGCCATGTTAAGCAATGATAGAATAACATAAATTTTTGCTCACAAAACAAATTCAATGCAAAGAAATTCCTTTAATTAAAACAAACGAAACAATTTTGTTACGAAAATCAATGAAATGTAAATAAAATTTAAAAGAATACAAAAACCAATTAATTATTGCAAGAGCTAATAATTGAAGTAATCCAGGTTTATTATAATAATTAATCTTACTAAAAATAACAATTGATCATAAGTTCTAGAGATGAAAATTATTTATTCTAAATGTTATTCTGTGCCACAAGGAGTTGAAGCAGTGGTGCACAACAACTGATTGTATTATTGATTGGATTAACACAATATAAGGCACTCTATATTGCAATAAATTATTACTAATAATAAGCATTACTCGACTTCTGATGGCATTGATTTCGATAAAAACAGAAATCTTCATAACATTTCATACGCTTCTAATGGAATACATTCTTTAATTCAATAACATTTCATTTCTGCCATTTCTTCGATGATTTTTTCTGAAGGCATTCTTCGTATGAGTAACAAAATGATAGCTAAATAACAAACGCTATTAACTATGAGTTTCTCTTAGAGGCGATCCCGTTATTGATACCAATGATAAAGTATTTCACTTCATTTGTCATAACATCCATTCCTCCCTCCATTCCGTCGATTTCTTTTATTGTTGTCTATAATCTCGAGATATCCTTAAAGTTGATGAACAGATCGATTAATTGTTCACTACTTAATCAAAATTCAAGAATAAGACACTTAACTAATAAAGTAATTGATCCTAAGGTCAGCAAAAATAATAATCTATTAGTAAAACCTATTTATATATTTTATAATATAATTGTGTTGACTATATTCGAGTGAATATCATTTTTGATGAATAATTTAAGAATAAATTTGTAGTGAAATTCATTAAAATAAATGTGAAATTTTGATAATTTTAGAAATGAATTATTTTTAGCTAAAAATACGAGAATTTTGAAAGAAATAAGAATTTTGTTGAATAAAAAATTCAATAAAATTTTGATGAATTGAAAGAATAGAGTTTATGTATAAATAATGTAAAAATATTTGCACAGAACTGATACCGGATTGCATTCATCACTCAGAATAAAATAGTGTTCCAGTGTTTGCTATTCTATGCTCTGAGAGAGAAGTCTATATTCTGTGATATTCTGTATCAGAGTTTGGTTGTTGACGACAGTAGCGAAACGGTTGATAGTTGTGATGCTTGTGATGGTTGAGCGCCACAATCACTCAATGCATTGCAATCCAGTTTTGAGCAAATATATAGTCTTATGAGTAGTCTGTGTCCAGAATTGTGTCCAGAATTGGTTCAAAAGGAAATGTCTTATTGCCGTTCGATCTGTCAAAAAGATAAAACAAACGTGTGATGAATAGACCAGTACTGCAATAGTACTGCAATACAGCTATTCGTCCGAACTATTATTCGCAGACCACTACTGACTAATGCAGTACGTGATGAGTATTAGGGCTGTCATTCCTTTACTCTAAACACCTAAGAATGCAATTCTTAAATGAGAGATCAATATCACCGACAATTTCGACGATAGGCTACTGTTAGCCTTCCTTTCGTTACGCTATACCTCACTATATATCACTACAGGTCTAAAACCAGGCAACTCAGGGGGTTATACCGATTATACACAGTTTGAACTCAAAAATTAGCAAGTACTCCTGAGTTTTGACTAATTTAACATTCAAGATATAGACCCCTCACCGAAATATTTTGGAACAAGTGAAAAATAGGTAATTTACACACGTTTGCACCCCCTGAGTGTACCTTGATTATTCCTTCTTTGCAATCACTCTATAGTTAACTGACTGTTCAGTTGATTAGTATGAATGTTATGGTATTCTTGAGACGACACTCAAATGCTTCTCAAATTATCTCTAATAAGATTGTTAGACAACAAAATCAAAAATTTAATGTTTTTTCTCTACTCAGCACATAAAGTGTCTGATATATGGGTGTTTGAATGCGGGGTCATTTTGTTTGGCTATTCCTTTCACATTCTAATCACTTATTTAAATGTGTTTTTGTTGACTCCAAAGCCATTCAAAGCCATTTTAGCGATAGTTTAGTGAACTGTTAGCTCGAGTTATGACCAGATTTGAGTGAAATACTAATTCATATCTCTCTGGGAAACCGTATAATGTATTTCTGCAAACATTAGGTCACACATACAGGTGTTCACAATACAAATACAGGTGTAGTCCTCGTTGTTAGCATCGCTTTCATACCGAGTGTTGACTGGATTTAGAGTCAACTCTAGTATTGGATGTATTGGATGTAACACCACTCCAAACAGGTCTCCCATTGCGAGAGCAAAGTATTAAAGTTGGAAAAGACTTCTTTCTGTACTTAATTCAAGTCCACAGTTGTGTAAAAGAAATGTAAGAAATGTTTGAGTATTTGTTGAATGCGAACACTTGGATAGCAATCGATTACTTTTTAGAATCCGTTTTATAGTAACGATAAAATTGGACTAAATTTTCAACAAAACTAAAAAAACAAGAGATATAATAATAATCCAAAACTAAGTAAAGAAAAGAACGTCACAAATGATATTTTCACCAAATCATCGACAAAACAAAGAGACAAATAAGCAAATTGTGAGCAAAATATAAAATAAAATACTATTGTTTGCTATGAGAGCGCAGATTCTATTTAACAGCACAGACACAGACACATACCTGGGCTTAAGGAAAATTCACGCAAAGAAACTATTGATCAGTCCTTTTGCCGACTGTGAGGTTCTCTCTCTTTTTATTGATCGCAGAGAAGACTCAATATTTGGCTCTTTTTTTAAAACACAATTTCTGTTGATTTAAATTCTTAAGCATTCATTCATTCATTTCTTTTATCTTTAATTTTTGAATTAACATATATTTTAAAAACTCATTCATTGAAAGTCTAATTGGTTTCGATTGAGCTTACAGTTCACCGATTAAATTCTTGCACATTTTGTCTACAATTTTGGTTCATTATAATACAAAACGATGACTGAATGGCATTTATTCTGTAAGTGAATAGTAGAGCCACTCTTCAGCCCTATCGGGGATATGATTGCAGACAATATTGGATGACATATAAAATATTCGCATTATTATAGAAATTCAAGTTTTTTCTCTTCACTAACAATATATTTAGACTCAATTTGAGTTCAGTATTAAAACAGTAAATATTTAAATGCGATAATCGATTCTTTGGCTAAAAAAGCCGGAATCCATTATACAATGTTTATATGGATAGTAATATATACCATTAAAACTAAATTTGATGGCAAATGTTTATTATTTGTAAAAAGGATTACAAAATTTGAATTCAGTTATTTGGGTAACAAAATTGGAAAGTCTTTTCTTTGACTTAAATATTGATCTTTCAATCTTTCAATAAAACGATAATTCAATTACAATATCAATGAAAAACAACGCGAATTACCAAAGAATTGAAGTCAAAAACAAATGTTTTTTTCCTTTTTATTCATTTATTTCAATACTGAAATTGAAGGCAATGTTAGAGTGAGTGAAGAGACACATGAATTCAAATCCAAAGTGAATTTGGAATGCATTTCACGCGAAGACAAACCTTTTCTCAAATGAGTTTTTGTTCACAAATGAGTCTCAGCAGTGCTTTGAGGCTAAGTCTCCACTAATACTCAAATCTACTTTTGCTTTCACTTTACAGACAATATTTTAGGTATAATTTGGTTGAAACGGAATATTTTAACCAAATCTCTGAATCCATTCGATATTTTTAGAATCGATTCGTTTTATTATTTTCTATTTAAATAAACATTTACTCAAATATTAATTGAGTAGAGATTTACTTTTATATTGAAATTTTAGATGAGATGGATCAATTTATATCATCTACTTAATAGTTAATACATAAGCCTCGGGTCGACATCCAATTATTATCACTCGAGAGAAATAGATTTTGATTTCCAATAAAAATGACATTTCTCATTTACAATCATTTTATGGCCACTCATATAATGATAAAATTTTTGTTTTTTATTCGCTTCGAAGAGAATAGCATTTTCTTCAGTTTTTAATCAAACGGCAAATGAGATATTATTATTACTAAAAACATGTCTTGCTAAATTTATAAATTGAAAAATAGGAAAATAATGATTGAAATTATCCTAAAAAGTAAACAGAACTTCACAATAGGAATAATTGAATCTTGCCTACAATAATAACCATTATGTCATTTGAATCTATTTTTCAAATTAGTTGTAAATTTATGAAGGGATGCCTCAGTTGGGACTCAATTAACATTTAAATGATTGTGTAGTTTCGCAGTTCCTTAAAATGTTTGTGTTTTAATTCGAGCCATTAGTCAATGAAAACAAATAAAAACTAATATACACTGAAAGCCATTCAAAACTGATTTGAAACCCGAAATGACTCTCACCTGCAATGCATGACATCAGCACTCAATCAATTTGACACAAAAACTGATGAGAACTCAAATCGAAAGACCTTTTTTTCTCAATCGATTCAATTAAATCTAAATGTGAGTCACGACTCAAAACAGAATATCAACGAAGTCTTCAAATTAACGCTTTAATTATTAAACGCTATTATATTAAACATTCAATTAAAATAAATTTAAGTCAAACACAACTAATTCCTGATTACATGAAAAGTCAATATAAATCAATATAAGTCTTCCCTTTCATTATAACTGTTTGAAACGAATCAATAAATTGATTTTTTGCTCCAAATTTTCGGTAAAAATTTTGTCAAAAATATCTTCTTTTTTGCAAATAATTGCATTACATCTAAGGATGTGAACCAAACTCACTGATGACCACAGGATTTAAGCTCAGCATAGTTTCAGGCTTTGACCGGATATGAAGAGCATTACTGACATATAATTAATGATTGCGGTAACACCGCTCCGATCTGTAGTCCACTCCAAAAAATGCAAGAAATAAGATTTGATAAAATATTTATATTTGAAATTTAGTTTCTTCTTCAAAATGTATTTATTTATTTCAAGAATTGCCAATTCGAGTGCAAAGACACTGCAAAATGGTTTAAATTCAAGAGGCAAGGTGATTATATTCTGCAAAGTGTTCACAATTGCACGAATCTAAAGAATTCCTTTAGATTTGTGTTGGGAAGGCCTCAAAAGTTTTATATTTACACAAATACTTGAAAATATCTCTTTAACATCGAATGAGTGGATATAATACCAGAGATTTTGTATAAAAGCCATGTTTTTCTCATAATATAAGTGAAGACAATAATTGATTTGTTATAGAAGTGTTCTTTTATCTTGATAATTTTTGTTCACATATGAGACACCCTTATTATGAATCGAGTTTTAAAAACAAGTCAACACAACTTCAATATAATAGCAATTGTATGCTTTGACTTGAATTGTAATCAATTCAAATTTAATGATTGATTATGTTTCAACTATTTGAGCAGGGTAAATATGGGTTCCTTATAAAAAAGCCTTTATATATAAATAAAAGCCTCATTTGAAGTAAAAGAGATTATATCAGAAATTAGTGATTAAAAAATGTTTTGAACAAATTTTGGCCACAAATTAATATTTTGCACACAAAAAGAAAAGAATAGAAAAAATATTGGGTTTTCCTCAGGGAATGCCTCAAAATATATTAACGAATTGTTTGATCTCATAAAAAACTCCTCCCGTTAAACAAGTGACGCACCCTTTTTGTCAATTTTCAGTTCATTTTTAGTAACTTATAATAAGTTATTTGTATTACAAATCGAGCGTATATTTTAGAATATATATATCACATATATGTATATCTCATATATTTTTATTCTTATGAAAATTTCATAATTTTTTCAACACAAGAGAACACCTATTTGTAAACCATTTTCATCATTATATGTCAATAAATTCCTATTATTATTATTATTTCAATTTTTATATAACAAAACAGTAATGAGTTTTCTGTTCACAATTAGATCCGTTTATAGTGTGCATGGGGAACACGTGACCCAGGGTTAATAAGCGGGTAGCTAAGGAACTGTACCCAGAATTATTAAAGAAAA
>JAQGCQ010000043.1:0-32131 GCA_034699945.1 Chamobates pusillus
TCTTCATTGACTTCATTCTCTTGATTACCATTAATGGTTGGACTAACACTTGGAGTGACTGAGTTTTCAATGACTCCACTTTTAGATTTTGGTTTAACTGAAAAAAAGATGAATAATGAAAATATTGAAATTATCATTTGAAGTGAGGCTTACAAATAACCAGACATAAGGTAAATATGGCCAAGAATATGATTGAGATGATAATAGCACTGACATATATGCAGTTCGGACTCATTTTAGAAGCCATCTCTCAAAACCTTTCAAATTAGTTAAGAAATTATTTGAATTTTTATTGAGAGAATTCGCGAGAATTTTGATAATTATTTCATTCAAAGTTCAAAATTGAAATCAATTTTAAACGAATCAGAAGTTCGTTAAAACCGATTAATTGAGTGAAAACTGAAATAATTTCTTCAAATATCTTCGATTACATCCAAAAAATGGCTGCAAAAAGTCCCGATTCTTTTTCCGAAGAAATCAGATTAGAAGAACAACAGAAAGAGGAGATCAAAGCAAAACATTTAGATGTGAGTCCCGTTCAGAAGAACCCTCGGAAACACAAATCAGTTGTTTCTGAATACGAGCGGCGGTCCACTCAAATATCGAGTGAAGAGGAGACCGATGACAGTGTTTCAGAAGACGAGGGATACGAAGACGACATCGATTCGGAAGAAGAAGACTCCTTTCCCTTTACTATTGACACTCAAAAGATAGTCAGTTTTGGTTTTGGAGTCGCCGTCGCTTTCTTTGTTCTCCAATATATGTCCAAAGATTAGATTTGAACGAAAAGACAAAATTTTAGTCTATTTTTGTTTATTTTGATTTGTTTTCAATAAATGCTTTAGAATTTGAAAGTGTTTTTAATGACTTATTTTGAGATTTATTTCGATTATAAATTAATTTTGATTAAAATTTTATTCAAAATCAGATAACGGTTTAGTTTTGACCAAAAGTTGAAACTTTTTAAAGAAAAGCAAACCATCGCTACAATAGATAACACATTTGTGTCCAACGAGAAAGTCCTGTCCAATCAGAATATAATTTGAGTGAAATGTTTCGATAACCATAAAACTGATGTCCATTTGAATGGAACTGATCTCTAAATACGTTGAATGAATTTTGCCGATCACCAGCTGTTGACCGACACCATTGGCTACTGTTTTATATCGTTGATCAATCAAATGAACAAGATGGCACTTCTCTGCTAAAACTTTGCTTATTATAGAGTACTGAGCACCGGTATCAATGAGTCCAATCATTTGATGTCCATTTATACGACAATCAATGAAAGGAAGGTTTGTTTGAGAAGAGTTTTGATGAGCTCTTAATATTTGGTTTGGTTTTGGAGTGCATTCAGAATAAAAGTGTTTCAAACAAACGACAAATTGAGACAAACAATCGATTCTCACGAAAGGATTCGATTCTCTTAATTGGTTTATAAATACTTTGAGGGCTTTTCTGTCGCTCTTCTCTATGGCTAACATAATATCTGGTCTCTCAACGGAAAGGAAGTGCTTTACTTCAGGAAAGTAAGAAAGCCTTTCATTCAATTCATTAATAATATCTGAAGTCAACCAATCATCTGAAGTAATTATGACCACCATTTCGTTGCAATTTCAACGTATTATTGAAATATTTTTCAGTGACTTATTCTCAAATCAAAGAACAAAATTGAATTTAAAATAAAATGAGTCAACAATTGAATCAAATAAATTGCAATAAACACTAAATGATGGCATTAAACCAAAATTATTGAGAGCACAAACACTAAAAATGTGTGACAAATAAGTTTGAAAACAAAATGATAAGGTTATAGGTTTGAAGCGAATGTCATTTTAGAGTTTATTACATCAATTAGTGTAAAATAAACTAGAAAACTAACCAAGAGCTATTAAATTTCAATAACTTTATTGCATACCAGAGATGGAAGGCATTGGAAGTCGATTTTCCAATTAATTGTTCATTGAATGTACTTTTGAACGATTAATTGAATGATCGATTAAAAAACTAAATTAATGGTCTTCACTATAATTGAGTCAATCCATTGGCAATGATTTTATTTGATTTTTGCATTAATTAGTCATTAATTGAGTATAAAAAGCAAATCAGTGGTCAACACATAACTACCAAAACATTTAAATGATATCTCAATTCCTAATTAACTTTAAACTCACAGAGATTTAACTCAAATAATTGCTTTATTAACATAATATGTGCATCAAATGGAATTATGCCCGTATCACTTGCTCCCAATCACTTTACCTACCTCCTTTATTCACGTTTTCATTAGGGTTATTTATTTATTAAAATAACATTGCTCAAATAATTCCATGAGAAAACTCAAGGTTAAGTTTGATGTAATAATTTTGGGAAAACTTTACTAAAATTCCGAACACAACCACTTCTATTGCTAAGTAAACTAAATGTTAGGCAAGAATTTACCAAGTGTAAAAAACCTTGCACATCATTGAACTTTATTTATGAGCTAACAATTGAGATAAATTTTCGATTCAACTAATAGTTTGAAAAAATTGATTCATTTATCGTAAGAGAAACAAAAAATGACAAAATATTTTCCTAATGATATCATTTAATACCATTTGGAATACATTGGAAGCGATGGAACCCCTGTTGTGTTTCCTGTGCTCTTTGGAAAAAGAGGGCCAAAACATGTCTCAGTTGTTGTTCTCATCGAATATCTGTGAATGTGTTTTGACTCGAATTAAATAAATTGATCGAAACATTTGATTAATGTTTCAATAAATATGTGGCGATTGATAGATTTATTGTGCTAGCTCAGTTTCCAACCATATATTGAAAGATCATTGAATCATCGAATTCAATGAGTAATTTTCAATTGAATTTTACAATAATTACAAACAAATCAAGTAATTATAGATTAGACGAACGGATCAAATGTGTAATTATTGGCCAAAATTGCTGTTATTATAAAATCATTTCGATTGCAATTCAGATATTTTTTTGTTTTTTCGCATTTGAAATATAAGTCTTATATAAGAGGTCAGAGAGTGTCAGATAAAACCATTTTTAATATAACTTTTCTCAATATAATTGAAGAATTGCTTAAAAAGGAGCCGAATATCAGATCAAATCTATTAAACTTCTTAATGATTGTGAGAGAAGTCGTGTTATTTTAAGCACAAATCGGTCTTAATTTGATTCGTTTAATAGTAAGACAATTATGGTATGACTGAGAGTCACATTCAGTTAACTCGACCTCATTTTGAGAGCCAATCCATTAATAAAAACTACAAATTTATTGATTACTTGTAATCACATAAAACAAGAAGAAATGGAAAATTATTCAAATGTTTTATTCAATTAATTAATTATATTAATAGTTCTCATCATTTGTTTGACTCCAAATTCAATTGAAATGCGAAGTCTGTAACACTTAACCCATTCTTTCGGTAAGCTTTGAGGCAACACATTATCCAAAAGCCAAACAAAAAGATATGAAAAATAATTAATTACTAAAAACGTTATTTAATGACAAACATCGAAGTGATTTGAAATTAGTTTATTATAAGTGGCTTTAAATTTAATAACTGATAATTTTCTCTCAGATTTATTTCATTAATGAATAATTCATGACTATAATAGCACCTTGGCTATAATACTGCTATAATACGGCTATAATAGCGTTTATAAATAATATTTCAATAATAAACCATTTTATAACTCATCCTTCAAAATGAGTAAAAAATAAACTTAAATTAATTGCTTGTAATTAATTAAAGTGGAGATTGAATATCAAATAACTTTATTTTGAAGTAAATTTCGATTTTTATGCTTTAATTTCAAAGTTTTTTTTTCTCGTTTTTCATGAATATTGAAAACAACGGTCCGGTTATCAAAAACGATAAATTGCTATCAATTAATGAGTTGTGAAATAAGTTTACAAATTCTAGTCATTTAAGTGTTAATTAATGATTGATAAGAGTTTTAATTTAAATAATTTCTTTTTCATCCGAAAAATATTGGATTTCCACAAAATTTAATTATTTTATCATTTGATTGATTCGATTCTAACCCCAAACCCATTAAATATTATTAATTGTGATTTGAGGTCAACTTATTTTGTATTCATTTCTTATTGAGGATAAGTGTAGGGATTGTACGGATCGGCGTCTATTCAACGCAAATAAACACATCTTATTTTGGTAGCGGATAAGTCCCCAAAAAGATAGGTTTGGGTCAACACTAGTCAACACCACTCTATAGAAAGTGATATTACATGCATTTAAGGTTTGTGTTCAGGGGTCAGACCTCACATTCACATTGTCTTCAAAACTATTCAAAAGTAACAAAAAAAATGAGAATCAGAGATAATAATAATATTTTAGCATTAATTGTATTTTTTGTTTGGAATACCTGTCCGACAGAATGTGCAAAACGTATGTCTTTTGATTAAACTTTATTTGTTTTTCTTATTTATCATTTAATAACTGGTCTTTTCATATGAAGTCAACAATAATTACGAGTGCGGTCGGCCTCGTGTAAGAAATTCAAGAATTGTCGGCGGAGATGATGCGACTCCGGGAGAATTTCCCTGGATGGTATGTATGATTATGCTTGACTTTATTTGACTAGATTATTTCATAAATTATATTCTAATAAAATGTTAGATATAATACTTTTAAGAGGTTTTTAAGCATTTGATGTAAAAAATCGAGTCTTAATTACTATTTATGTGGTTTTATGGACTTATTTTGAATCAAAAGAAAAGCAAATCGTTTTTATTATATCGAGTGCTGCGAATCATTAAGTCTTGACTTCACTTAAAAATAAATATTTGTTTTTTCAGTGATTTGAAAGTTTGCTTAAATATAAATGAATTTAATATCAGAAATAAAAATCAAGACTTTTTGTAAAAAAATTGATTTGAAAACAGGATATAAATGTATATTTGAATGATGTGTAAAGGAGTAGGGTCATTGATAAAGCCATTAATGTGCAGATTAAGGGCAATAACTTTACAATAAAAGCCAAAGCATTTAATGGACAGAATCTTCTGTTTGAGTACAGAAGACGAGCAAAATATTAAATGAAATTTAATTTAAGGCGAGTCCTGCTGTGACTCTGAATTGCAATTTTATTTCGTAATCTTTTCGTTAATTTTTGTCATTTTTTGCTCTTTAAATGAACCAAAGATTTGTGTCTGAAGTCGAGTGCAAACCAAACAAAAAATTTGCTTTTATTTTATCGGCAAAAATATTGGAGACTTTTTTTGGTTTTGAATGAATTCAAATAAGAATAATGAGTAGAATTTTAATTATTTGAGAAGTAATGCTCGACATTAAACATTAAACTTTTTATTAAATATCGAGCAAATTCTCTCTTAAGTCTTGATTTGCTTTTCTTTTCAAAATATTTTCTTTTGAAAAACTTGTTATACATTTGATATAAGGATTTATATATAAAATTATTTATTTATAAATGCATTGAAAGGCATCGCTTTTGGTGAACGAAATGGGCTCAGAATCGCATTATTGCGGAGGAATACTTATCGCCGATCAGTGGGTCTTATCTGCGGCTCATTGTGTGGAAGACTACATTCCCGACAACTTTATAGTTCGATTGGGCGCCCATTCCATACAAACTCAATTTGAAGAGAATGCCATCGATATGCCCGTCCAGTCAATCATTATTCATAGAGACTATTCGCGGCCCCGGCCTTACGATAATGATATCGCACTAATAAAGTCAGTCCTCTTTTATAAATAAATAGAGAGATATTTGTAATGATTTATTTGATTTATTCTATATTAGGTTGAGGAGCAGGGTCACATTCACTGATTATATAATACCGATATGCCTGCCTAAAGGTGTCGATCCTCAAGAAGGAGACTTACACTCATCGCTTCCTAACAAATATGATTTCATGTCTTTCGATGGAATTCATATAATGGGTACTGTCGTGGGCTGGGGTTGGCTCAGAGATAGTCATCGAAATCAAGGTATCAGTTGTTTACTCAAAAATTATTTGTTTAAACAAACTTTTATTAATAGTCCTCTAAATTGCAATAAATTATTTGTAAATAATTTGTTTGCATTCATTCAGAGCCAAAATTGGGTGATATTCTCCAAAAGGTAAAACTGGCTATTATTACAAACAAAGAGTGTCAGCTCTGGTATAGATCTCGAGGAAGACCACTGGCTGTGAGTCCGACACAGTTCTGCGCTGGATTTATCGACGGAGGAAAAGATTCCTGTCGTGTGAGTCCTGTCTTAGTCCTCATATTTTGACAAAACACTCAATGAATTATTAGTGATCATTGACTTATATTCTGACCCAAAGGGTGATTCCGGTGGTCCTCTCATTGTGAAGGACTCGACAACAAACGCCTATCATCTGATAGGTATCGTCAGTGCAGGCATTGGTTCGTTCCTACAATTTATTCAATAATTTTTTTATTTAATCGATTTTTGCTTTCTTGAAAAGGCTGTGCTTTGCCTAAACTTCCCGGTCTTTACACTCGAGTCGACGCTTACACCGATTGGATAAATAATCATTTAAATCATTCATAAAATAAAAAATAAAAATTAATTAATTCATTAGACGATTAATGATTGATTTTTTTTACAAAGAAGTGTTTCCATTGGATTGAATTTCAGTCAGTTTTAGATTAATCATCGAATCGATTAACGAAAATCATTTTTCATCTAAAAAAGTGTATATTTCTTCTATATTAATAATGGAGAGCTTAGGTCTGCCCTCACTAAACAACAGTAGCTCGAATTCGCCTCCTTTTTACCAGTAATTGATAATTAGATCGTTATTCAAATTGAAGAGTAGGCTTACCTCAAGTCAAGTGCTTTGAGATTTGCGAACTTTGAGTTAATAAAACACAGGTTTATGTTTTAGGATAAGTCAGCACCGGCTAAGTTGACGCCCTGGAACCGCAACTCAGTCCAAATTGGGAGTCTTTACAATCACATTAATCACAAGTGTTGGGGTTAACAACGCTTTTAATCGAGAGTCGGGTATCTCTTCTATGATCAACACTTTAAATTCCGGGATCAAAGAAGCGATTCAATTGGATCTCCACTTCTCTTGAGATTCCCTTAAGGGATGACATTATGCTTCGACACAATAAGCAATTTGCTTTTTTTATCACAAAAAATGAAACAAGGTACAATCAACGTCTAATCAGCGCTATTTTATTTCTTTAAATAACTAATTCTCTGCACTTCTCTATTAAATATCGAGTAAATATCAGTTTTACTTATTTTATCAAATATTTTTGCACTCAAAATACAAATTGTATGTGGAATTCAGTGGTGCCTCAGGAGGTTTGCGCCCTCAGTTGCGACTCTATATCTTATTTGGAAACAGAGCTCATATTTTTTGTCATTTCATTAGATTTGGTCCAACACTTCTTAATTTGATATACAATTTAATGAAATTAAATGCAATTTAATTCAAAAAGGATCCAATTGAACATACTCAATTGATAACCTTATCAAAGTTACTTCAAGATTTGCCCAGATAATTGGAGAAATATCCGGGCTCAAATGCCCTTGTATCAATTGATGAGACCATTCATTGCTTAAATTACATATTCTTAGAAATAGGCGAACAATGAACTCGTATTGAATGTAATGATTATTATCGTTATTATTACGAATTTTTTATGTCAACTCATAGACACCTTTCAATAAAGTATATACTCGTGCAAATAGGCGGAGGTGAGAGAGGGGGTGTGATTATGAATCAATGCTCGCTCTTATGTGAGCGCTAAGCGATTTCTTTGAAGTTATAAGAATGCGTTCCTTTATTTTGTAAATTATATAAAAGTAAATGCATTTATATTACACTTATATTACACTACAGTTTGTAATTTTTTGTGAAGATTTGATCCGACGATACCACAGAATAGAGACCCAAACATTAAAATGTCATTAACGCTCACTAGTCCTCCACTAAAGGTGTCTTTTATACTATTCAGGGGAGAGAGAGAGAGAGAGAGAGAGAGAGAGAGAGAGAGAGAGAGAGAGAGAGAGAGAGGGAAAATGTTTTTGATCCTTTATTATATGGTGGAGTCAATAATCTATAGATATCTGTGCCTTAGAGTAGAATTACGGTCCAAAGTCTGTAAATTGAAGCCTAAGATGTGATGTGATAGTGATGTTGGCCATCACATCAAAGTCAACCACGAACTTTGAACACGTTTTTCAATATATGTAAAACAAATTACATCTCGTTATGACGTTATGACGATATATATGCGGAACAATAAGTAATAAAGAATTTATTATTAAACGTCTAATAATAATCAAAGTGTAATAAACATAATACACATTATTCTGACCAATAAATTATATTATACGCCCTGTAATGATATTAGTTGCACTTGGCCCTTTTCTGGTAAACAACTCATTTAGTATAACATTTGATTCTCAGTAAACGTTTCAAACAATTTCTTTATTTTATGGACTTATTTATAAATTAAGACAAGAATTTGAAACATTTTTAGTTAACTTTTATCTCAAGTTATTTAAGTATTAGTTTTGAATATATCTTCGATCAGATTATTAGCAGATTTTCTCAATTAGATTATAGAAATGTAATCAAAAATATGAGCCGAAGATAATCTTTGATTGCATTTCACTCAACCTTTCATCGAATGTGTTTCAAAACACACATATTTTTCATTTGAGATAAGTTTTATTAACTTATAAGTAGTTGAGAATTGTTTGTAAAAAAAAATGTTCGCAAACAAGTAAAGCAAAGTTGAAAAGTTTTGACTAAGGAATGGTTGGGAAGGTATGGTTGGAAGGTATGGCATAATTATTGAGTTGTTTCGGTGATACCCAAAAATGACAGTTAATTAGAGAGAAAATTGATGCGAATCCGAATCCGGAGAATATTTTCTAGCATTTGGTTTGTTTGGCAAATGAGGAATGAATCGATTGGCGCGATTGGTAAAGCACTGATGAGCTCAGGTAGTGTCGGGGCTCAGCCCCACTCAATCATTGTTACAGTTGTGATGCGTTTTGCGCTTTCAATCATTTGTTGGATATGTGTTTGAGAAACGTTTTCATCTATTTATGCGTCGAATAGACTTCTCTCTTGTTTTCCAAAAGCTATGAGAAGAGTAGACGACCGCCTGTTGTGGTCACTTCCCATCACTTCCTACACAATCTATTTGTTTGAATGGAGATAACAATTTATTGGACAATAAAAGGAAACTTTTTGCCAAAACTGTTAGTTATCGAAATTAGTGATCAGGGAATCACACCTGAATGGAAACAATGAGCCGTCACTCGTATACCACTTCTCAACATTTATTACTGAATACAACGACTAAATGTTTTTTCATTTACAGAATAAAAGCAATTTATTTGACACAAAAGCCATTTGATTACTAATAAGGTTTTAAAGCATTCGGTGTTCGACTCAATACTAAATCGACTTCTAATAAGTATTTTAACATTAATTAGTTGTCAGACAATTGACATACAGTTTACTGTCTTTTTTGCTAACAATTTTCTATTTAATAGTAATTATAACAAACAGTTTTATTGTAGTTTCGGTTCTTTACGATCGAAATTGAATTATTGTGAGAGAAATGAGCGAAACGTCTCTCAAATCGAAGGCTATGACTGTATAATAATGAGTCCATAAAACATATGCCAACAGATAATAGATATTAAGACTTTAAATCAATGAATTGTCATAATTGTCATTGAATGGGGTGTAACCGCTCAGGTATTGGAGAAATACCTGTTTATTAATGAACTCATAATACTTTTATAGTATAGTATAGAGTATTTCTATTGACAACTGGAAAGAGTGGCAAACATTGCAAACTCTGGCAAACAAGAAGTTTCATTAATAACTCGATGTTCACAACCATTGCTTTCATTATAATGAATATATTCGCCAATAATAATAGTTTGGCCGAAAAAAGACTAAAAACTCTGACTTCGACTACAATTTCGATCATTTCGTGACAAACGCGACATTTGAATCATTGACTGCATAATAACGAGAGTAATATTATTAAAGTTAATAATAAAGTAAAACCCAAATACACTCCTTTGCATTGCAGATACACACACAGTGGTGGTATACCGAGTGCTATGCAGTGCTGCACCACTCCTTTGTATTGCTGTTCAACACTTCCTAAACAAAAATTATTTGATATTATTATCGAATGGACTTCTCTTTCTATTAAAGGTTTTCTAAAAGAGACAATAAAAACAATATTATATGACATAAAACATGTAAATGTTGTATAAACTCAATATTAATACGAATATTATTATTAGAATTATTACTGTATTAATGATTAGCAAAGTTTAAGCCATTGTCAGAGCAAAGCACCAAATTCTTCACTACATTTCAATTAACATCAGAATAGATAATATGAAAATTCAATTAATTCTAATGTAATATAAATATTTTATTTTTAATAATATGATAGTTGATAGTTGATGGCACAATTCTTTGCTCTTGGTTATTCTCTTTTTCAATTCCGAGTCAAATTCTTACTACTTTTGTAGCGAAGAATAGAATAATTTATCGATAATTTTGGTCATGTTTTGTGATCGACCATAAAATTCATTATCATATAAAAAGTCTGTTATATTGTTGTGGTGTTTAGTGTTTGAATGGTTTGCATTTACATGTATTACATGTTTTGCATCTAATTTATTAACGATCTTCCCTTCACTGGTATTGTCATTAATATAGAAGAGGCGGTTCTCGATTATCCGAACGCAATGGACATTAGCGATCAGGACTCGGCAATTGTGGCACATTGTGGTCGTGCGCAACACATATCTGCGCATTTCCACCCCTTAATAGTTGCAGTTATGCTTATCCTTATGCTTACCCGACCCAAGAGCTTGAATCGAGTGAATCGAGTCTATAAGTCTATACACATTTAACTGCATTCGTGTTCGCCTCCATTCTATTGCTAACATTTAATCCAAACTCTTGTTTGGGCCGACTCTCGACTCTGGCCTAACATAATATAACAGAATAGAGTAAACCATAGTATCGTTCGTCGAGTTTTTTTTAATTATAAAAATACCTCAAACTTTTATATCTTATAATCGCATCAAAGCTCTGATTGCCTTCACCTCAACCGATAGAATCGAGCTCTGCTCACACATAGCACACACCTCACCAACCGTTCCGTAAGTATTCTTTTATTAATATTTTCCTAAATTATTAATAAGTATGAGATAACTATGAGATGAATAGCTATTTTATTAATCAAATTCATAGTCTTTTGCAATCGATTAAAGAGAGCGCTCAGTCTTTTCACTAAAAAAAGTTTAATTAATTTTCGAGTCGTTATCTGTTTGTTGGCTAAGAATTGCCTTTTCTTTTGATTGAACGCATCTTTCTTTTCAATTTAGTTGGCGTTGTATTGAATTTCAAAGCAATTTTCGCATAATTGTAGCAAACTTTTCAAAATCAATAACAAAAAAGTGTATTACAATTGAAATGATATTCAGTTTGCAATTTGAATGAAGAGTCAATTTTCTTAGTCCTGACTCCGGATCCTAGACTTTGATCGCGTTTCACCTCTAAATGCATGTTATTTGAACAGATCTCCAGCAGACTTGCCTTAATTACAGCACATCAGACAGTATAGTGACTAACCTTTCAGATATATGCTGTGCACCCCATCCCCGAGTAGTATGTGGATAATGGTGACCACCTCAGTGTTGCCTCACTGTTTAGAACAGTTCTCTTTTATATCCACAAACATTGAGTTAAATCCTGAACACACTTTTTTAGTGATGAGCCAAATCTGACGCAGCACTCAATCGCCAGCAATGCTCAGTGGTCTGGTGTCTGCTCTGAGTGCTGTTTAAGCATTGGTGAGACCACCAGTGGTGCAAATTATCGAATCAAAATAAAAAAGCAAATTATGTGTCAATCAAACAAAACTTGAGAGCAACGGAATTATTGTATCGAAGCATTCAATGCCTGACCCGAAATGGTCGGCAATTGCGGTTATGTCGGCCACCCTCATTGATCAGGTGCTCATTTTCTCCATTTGATTGAAGAGTGCAGTCTTTTTCACTTCTTTTGTGTTCAGCCAAACATATAATGCGAACAACAAATCAAAGCAAAAAAAGTTTTCTTTTATTCGTTTCTGATTTTTGTTAACTTTCTATTCCTATTAAAACATTTTTTTCATTATTCAGAATATAATTAATCACTAGATTTCTGTCTGTATTTAACGAATGAAAAGCAAAGCAATTGCCGCAAATTGTTTGCTCGCCTTTGTGTCAGTCCTTAACTCAAATCATTATTATTTTAAAATTCAATATTTATTGTAAGAAACACTTCAATAGCTTTTGGTTCGCTTTTGGATTAATAGAATTTTTTTGGGACCAAACTATTGATGAAAATTGATATTTAATTAAATGGAACTCCAGTTGAGTCCAAACTAAACAATTATATAAATGATTGTCGTTTGAAAAGAGAATTAAATTTGCTTTTCAAATAAGTTGATTATAAATTCCGATTTAATCCATGAAAAGATTAACAAAAAACTCAATTTTTTCTCACTTCGGATATTAAGTGAAAGAAAAGTGTGAATCTCTGTGACCTTCGAGTGCAGTGCAGACCGAGTGCAGTGCGGCTCTAAATCGTACTCAGGCTCTAAACGTCTGAAGCGTTAGGAGTAGAGGACGAACTCCTAATGTTTTAATAAGAAGTGCAAAACACAATGAAAGCGCTTGACTTCTAAACCTTTTGTTAATTAATATTTTTTCTGCATTAGACTCAATACATAGCAATACATTGTATTTAATAGTTTTGTTATTCCCTTAATATTATTATTAATATTTAATTTGTATTTTAGTCGTGGAATGCAATCCAATCACATTTTAATGCATTTAACAAAAAACAAGTTGTGTTTCGGCTCTGTTTTATTGCTATTGAATACTATAATGTCCGGGATCAAACATTGGATCAAAAGGGACAGACCCTCGCAATCCAATGAGCAATACTCGCTGTTCGGTTCGGATAGCAATCACGCAAACAAATTACCCACAAATTAATTATTAAACTATTGCTAATCAATGTGTGGGTGGGCTCTCATGACCGGCGCTTAATATTAAAGGCAACCAATTTCAAAGCCATTAATTGTACCCGGTGCCAAAAATGGGCAATCATGCACAATAATTGGCAAGGTTTCATTAAAAAGGCACCGATTCTTTGCCAAAAAGCCATTTATATGAATCAAAGCTCTTTTCTGTTAATATCTTCTTTGAGAGCAATACTGGAATTCAGACAAAGCTCTCTCTTATCAGTGATCAGTGTTTCGCCCATTAAACTGATATCCATATACTATATGTATAGTCATATACTATAGCCATATATAGCCCACCAAAACGTGAATTTGTTTGTAATTTAACGAATATTAACAATGGGTCATTAAAATACAATTTTTCTCACTATATTTCTTGCATGTGGCAAATGACCCGAACTAATAAATCGCAAACACAGCACTTGTGCCGGAATATTGGCCCCACTCAGCATAGTTTCTATTGATTGTAAGGGAAGAATACTTTCTCTCACAAATCAATTGCATTTTTTAGTAGTGAAGTAGAGATAAATTGAAGTCATTTTGCACTCGTGTCAGGGGTTAAGTGCTATTCTCTGGGATAAACAGTTGGATAGCACTACAGGCGGTGGTGAACACAACGAGCATAGCCCGTACGGCACAGCCATCGCTACTGTGAATGAAATATACAGTCGTACCTAAATTAGATTGTTGTGAGCGCTCACAGACATTGATAGAGACTCCCAATTTGATGACCGATTGTTTTGCTGAACATTCATATGATTATTGAGTGTTTATATGCCATTCTCTCTGGCATTGCTCACGCATTGATCAGGCATTGCTCTGCCCGCGCTTTGCCAGTGCTCTGGCAGTTCTCTGTCAGGACTCTTATCGTTAGTATCGACTGCCACTCAAGTCTATATTAGCACTGGTATTAGCACTGGTATTAAATTTAATTATATTATGGTTAGAGTTAGTGGCAAATCAGTGGTCGAACTGCTCTTATTTACTGATTTCATAAATATATATCGAGTGAAGTATATCTTATTAGGACTCGCTTTCAATTACATGTCGAGTGCAGTCAATCAATACTGAGTGAAAAGCCCTCAAAACTATATTTTTTTATTTCCCACAAAAAAAGATTGAGATTTTATTCGCTAATAGGTGTAAGGCCTTATTTTGGGCGCAAAACACATTTTGAAAGTCGAGTCAATTGTGTTCATATCAATGACTGCTTATTTTCAATGTTATTCGCCGGCGGAGCGAACCTATACTTTTGTCAGTCTATTACAGGTTAGTAAAGTAGCAGAGCATCACTTAATAGCCATTATTACTATAAGCAATATATATAAGCAAGCTCATATAATGTTTTAGCACTATTTCAATACCAGTTCGTGAAGAAATGCAATACTGACTGCATTTCAGGTATTTCTGAAAAAAGTCAATTCAAAAGTAGAGAAAAAACGAATCTTATTTGAAATGAGAAAAATATGACATTAGTATCGAAAAAAATATAAAGTCATAACTATATAGTTATTGTCTCTCTCTTTGTTCGGATGAGAAACTACGCGAACATTACTTAATGAAAAAGATTGATTGCAGTCTTTGGACACACTTTTTCTTATTGGAAACCAATTTTTTCTTCTCAAATAAATATCTCAAAGTATGGCATCCCATGAATTATTGCTTACTTTCTCTCTTTATCTCTCTGTTTGACACAACTTTCCTTTTTTTACTCTTTGTTTTTTTCATACATTTCTGATCTGAAGAATGACTGATTTCAGAGGATATCAATTATTTTCTTACAAAACTGTTATCATATCGTTCTTGAATCAGACAAAAGATAACTGAAATACCTTTTGAATAAATACCAAGGATTTATTCCATCCAAAACATATCAATCTAAGAGTTGAGAAATTTTGTTGCATTTAATTGCACCCAAAAAGAGTTTTTTATCCAAAATATTTATTCAATTTTTGACCGAAATTTGTTTCTATTATTAAACTCTGTATTTGAATAATAATAATAAGTTTTGAACATTGAATGCAAATGTTGAACAGCATATAATCAGATTTGATTTTAAATGAACTCTAATGCCAATCAATTGTATGAAATGTTCAAATTTATTGCTTGATTTGATTGAAGAGAATTTGTTTTTCATTTTTTTCTTGTAATAAGTCGTTAATAATGTTAATAAACAAACTTATTATTTATAAAAGAAAACTGATTTATAAAATCCAATTCTCATATTTAAGATACAAATTATTTTTGTTTTGATTAGACATTTAAGTGATTGAGTTTGTGAGGGCTGAGCGGACTGTAATGCTTGGATGAGAACCACATTTGATTGACGATTGAAAAAGAGAGCAAAACATAATTTGTCAATAATTAGTTTAATTGCATTTCTCGAATGGCAACTAAACTGATTGATATATTTGATATCCAGTGCAGTCTCTCTTGTGTTGAGTCTGTGCTGACGAGCGTTAATACGGTTTACATTTGACTGCGGTTTTGATTGTTTGAAACCTAAGCAAAAGAAATGCTTTAATAATAGAGTTTGAGATAAATATTAACTAAAAGTTATATTTTTCACATCACATCTCAAAACGTAATCCAAAGATATGTTTTGTAACAGTTTTTGATTCACTTTATGCTATGAGTAGAGCTTTGGGAGCACAGGTATGAGCTATGGGCGCAGCACTACATTCTCGTTAAGTCAAGTTATGGCTAAAGTTCATGCATTCTCGCCATAAAGTCATTCGTCAATCAAATACTGTTGAGTGCCTCCCAACCAAACTCTGCTTTTATTGCCTCTCAAACGCATTATTTCTTTTCATAGCATTAGTTGTAATAAACTTCAATACAATCACTAATTTGTTTCTCTATTCTATTCTTTTCGTTTCATTCTTTTAATTCTGTATCGAAATCTTCAATCAATTTCTGTTTATTAACAAATTATCTTCTATTCATCGGTGGCTCTCCTCCAGTGATACTGCGCTCTACTAATAACCAATTTGTCAATCATTTTAATTAAAGTGCGATAATTATAGCACGCAATGACTTCAATGACTCCAATCTCTCCAAATATAACAATATTGACCACAATATTCATCTCTATTTTCATAGAATATTTTATTATTAGATTTGATTCTTTTCGCATAAATTTATGTAAATATTGCCAGTAATTGCAAAGCAGTGGCGAACGCCCTGTGCTTTACTCTGGCGACAATTGATATTTAGTATTACCGGCGCCGTGTCTTTCTTATTGGCTTCGGGCCAAACGCTACAGAATGTGAATACGAGAAGGCAATGATTTATTGCCCTTGGCACATTATGTAAGACTTTTGAATGTTTACCTCAACTGAACAGTAGCTTCAAATGTATATATCTATTAGGAATGAGCTAAAAGTGGCTCATTTAGTCCAACACTAATGTATACCAAAATTACACTCTAAGGCCTATCCTATCATTTTTCAGGTGACTATAATTTTTTTGATGGTTGAGTTCTAAAAGAAACTGATTTGAGGCCGAGCTATCAAAATAATGTTTTTTGGCAGTTGTGTCGTCCAATCAATTCTAACAAAGTTTTGTGTGTTTTGGCAGCTGTTTGTGGTATTCCTCCGATATTTTTATGACTAACAAAAGCCATTCGATTATCAAATTAATTAGACTCTCAACTAATGTCTGTTTGTCTGCAAAGTCTGTGTACTCAAAATAGTAGCGATTGTGAGAAGTGATCAGCACTGATCAGCACTGATCAGCACATGCCTCTCACACCGCTGACCAAACACACAAACAGACAGTAATTAATTTAGTGCTTAATGTGAGTACCAATTAATGAATTAGCGATGAATTAAGCGCTGACTCTAATTAAGCGCAAATTTATTGTCAGCAAAACATCAATTGATAGCAATTATGTATTACTTTTATTTGCTTTTAGTAAACATTTAAAGCAAATGTTTCGTTGGCTTACATTTGATAATAGGTTTTATAAAAACCTTATTCTCTATTAATATCTACTCAAAAGTTAATGCGATTGCAAAACATTCCACTCTTTTATAGAAATATATATTTTTTATTCCTATTATTAAAGCTATGATTTAATGCTTAACTTTAAAAAGTGGTTCGGTATAAAAAGGCATTTTGGGAGCGAACAATGTTTTTTCACTTTTATTTTGGGAGGCATTTCCTGAGTAGTAATGAAACATAAATTAGTCGATGAACGACACAATCGTATTTCAGTTGAGACCTCTCTATTAACAATAGTATTATAACAATAATAATAACAATAATTCTTAGTCATAATAATAATGAAAGCCCAGAGCGCTCTGGTATCACATCTAACATTGATAGCACTGTAAGAGCGCTGTAACGCTATAATCGGAGCAACACTGAAAAATCATATCCGGAGCAGTTTCTACTCAATTATACTAACGGATCATCAAATGGTGATGATGTTTTGTCATGAATGCAACTTGCACATTTTGAGCCCATGTTTGCACTCTTATGCACACCAACTAATTCTCGATAACCTGTTATTATATTTTAAATTTATTATTATTTTTATTTATTTATTTTTTATACTCAAAAAATCGTTTGACTTTCCAATGAAAATAATGATTAAAATTAATTGAATTCTGTTATTTAAGCAAGGTATATCAACGTATATCAAGGTATAACTTATATTTAAATAAGTTTACAATTGATTGTCTAATTATTCATACAATTCATACATCGCTGCAAATGAATACTAAATGAAAGATTAGTTTTCACTTTTTTGTCTGACCCTATCATTAGTGAGTGTTTCCCAACACTACTCTCTTTTTTCATATAATGAAATCAGTTTCAAAAATCAATTAATTTTCAAATAATTATCGCTTTTGACTTCATTTAAGGCTTCAAATGTTTTCAAATTACACTTAAACTGAATTTTAATTATATATTTACTCATCATTTGGTCGGAAACTCGAATTGAGTTATTTGTCAAATGAGTGTTGAGAGGTCTGCACTACTCGGGTATCACTATTTTGATAGCTATTGAAAAGCAATAAGTTTTGGGCTATTGGAAGGTTGAGCACTGGTATTGAGCACTGGTATGAGCACTGGTTGATTGCCAGGTGTGCTCACATTCACTCAAACGAAAGAAACAAAACTATATTTTTGGACAAAAAAATAGTTGAAAATAAATAATTTGTTGTAAGAGTGATATAAAGGCCATAATTTTATATTTGATCCGTTGTTATGCTATACTGGCGTTTGTGACTCAATGGTTAGTCAGACCAGAGAACAGTTGTTGTTCTCAATTGTGGGCTCAGTTACCCAAATGTTATGTCTGTGTCTGTGATGTGACGATGGCTTCGATGATAATATCTAAAGATTTCCGCTCTGTTTTTGATAATTTCAAACATAAAAACCGGAAATCAAAACCTTATAATTTGGTCGCGCAGTCAGAGTCAGCGGCGGTGTGAGTGGTGTCACTCCGTCTCCTAATTTCCGGCTCATATTTGACGATGAATTGTATAAATGATGACAAATAAAACTATTTTCTCAAAAACAAGACTTAAGGCAAAGATATCATAAGAGTTAAGATTTGAAACCAATTTATTAATTCAATGCTTATCTCTGTTTTCAAATGAATTTAAATAAATTAATGATTTTTTCTTGAATTTTATGAATAAATATTCGATTAATTGATTAAAATTTAATCAAAAAATTATGCGATAATTGAATGCCTCATAAATATGAAAATGATTTTCATTTTTGCGTTTGATCTGAATTTAGATTTCGATTCATTAATTAAAATTTGATATCAAAATAATCTATAATGAGATCATATCAGAGGCGCACAAACACAGGGATAGTATCTCAAGTCTGGCTTTAATTTCCATAATCTTCAATGAAATTGTAATTGCAATGGAGAAGTGAGCATGATAGATTTGCTTGTAATTTACTGAACATCAGTCATAAAACATTCCATTAGAGGCCAACATAAATAAGGAGCCGTAAAGAATCTAGTGAAAATTTTTCCGTTTCAAATGCTTTATTGAAAGCCATCCCTGTTATCACCCAATCTCTCTCTCTCTCTCTCTCTCTCTCTCTTTGATTGAGGAAAGTTTGACATTAGTTTTCATTTAAACTCAATTTATTAGTGATTTTCCCAGTCTTTTGGCGTTTAAACAAATATTGTGACTAAATATGTGTTAATACAAACAATTGTGTTTCCAACCAATTCTTATATTGAATTCATTGAAATAATTGAATGTTTTGCTAACAGTCACTCATATTATCAATAATATCGATCTAATAATAATCAGCGATAAAATAGATTTAACGAAAATATTCTGCGAATAACTTATTTTGTGTTTCAATCATAATATTTGTCAAGTATTTGATGTTTGAATAGTCAAACAAAAAAACTTTCAGTTATTCCTGTATTTGATTTGTCGAATGGATTGACGATAGGTCTGGACTACAGTGGATCCGCTCAAACAACAGTCAATTTGTTTTAAAGTTAGTAAACAACTCCTGAAAAACAAAAGGTAGTAATTGATGGCACTTCTCTTCACTTCTCTTCACTTCTCTTCACTTCACTCTCGGGTTATTTAGTGTCCTATTATAGGACTCCTATAATCAAAGCGTAATTTTATTGTAATTTATTCGTATCGCAGGTATAGGTGTAAGAGTCGAATATGAATTAAGTTGAGGTGGAATACAATTACAATATTCCGATCCGAGAATAAAGTATTAGAATAATAGACCCGCTATTCTGTTCAACTAAAAGTGGGTTGGGTTCCCAATATTCCAACTCATTTGTCAGCAACACATATAAGTTATGATCAGTTTTAGTGATGGTGTGTTGCATGTCTTACATGTGTTGCCTTTTATTTGAGTGCTCGGCGTTTGCCGTTTTGGAAGTGCGTGCAAAACAGCACAAGTCATACTATCCTACGATCCATTGGAGTCCCCCTTTTACAGAATGCTTAATACAAATGTGAGTTACGCCACACCGACTTCCAAGTATACCAATGGAGCCAACAGTCAACGCACAGGCGATGCAATTCTGTGCAATGCTAGCGTGCACTGGGCATCGCGTGTTTGTTGCCTTGCTAATTTTGTGTTGTTGTTACTAATGTTGGTCTTATTTCCAATATTAAGACCAAACCATTCACTTCTTTTCAATCAATGGTTTCTCTGAAATTTCTAATCGGAGCCCAGGAATGGTATCGACTCCTCATTCCTCTCATATTAATGTTAGATATGATTCGTATGGACTTAAATAGCTTACAAATTGACCACTTTTTATGTCGGCGCGAACCGCACAGACGGCTCTGTTTTTAATATTATATGTCGTCTCCTTTGAAAGTCTTGTGCAGAGTCTGTGGTCTTTCAAATTATGATTAATTTGAATTTTAAGAATAAGCTCTTCTTCAGTAAAGTTGTGCTTTTGTAGAACCTAATCAGAAATGTATGGCACGGATGGCATCAAAATTAAGTTTAGAAATAAAATAATAAAAGTAACAAAAAAGAGAGAATTGAAAACTGTGTTCAAAGCAAATGACGAATAGATTTAATGAAAAATTGCTCAAACATTCAGACGTTAATACAATTAATACAGAGTTTGTGTTTAAATTCAATATAAGCCGACAATAAAAGTAGTGACAATAAAATGACTTTTTATTCATTTTGCTATTTATTTGTTTCGTTTGTATTCATAGTCGTGAGAATTGACTGCTTTTGGAACGGCTTTTCTGATGAGTTTTAATTTAGTGATTCGTTTTGTTGAAGTGATGCTCACTTTGTCCTATTGTCTGAATTCAATGTCTGTCTATGTGTTGCGCTTTCTTAATATCTCAAACCTATTGTCAACCACTGGATTGCGACTATAAGACAATGGCACAGAATTAACGGCCGCACCCTTTAATTAATTCTCCAAAATTTAAATTAAAAAATTTTAAGCAATCATTGTTTTGAACCGTCGCTAAGTCTTTATTGTTTCAAAGCAGTTGTTCTTCAATTTCCTGTGTTATGAGAGGAATGTCGAGTGAGACCTGTCATTGAAGTCATTGATGCCAATGTCAAAGCCATGAACTCATTGTAACAGGACTTGAGGGCATTCCTCACGCCATACAGTTTTTCTGTCTTTAAGTCGATTCGGTTTACGTTTCGATGTTTTTATTTAAGAATAAAAGTGATGGAAGTCTGCCTCTAAATAGCTATACAGGGGATCGTCATTTGTCAAGTAGTCGGCACTGACTTCGGTGACGGCAGACATTGATGTCAATTAGTTGATGGTATATAATCGGTTGCGGTGCCGGTGCCGGTGTTGTGCCGCAACTTTTTTACAAGCATTGAGCGCCGGTTCACAATATTTGCCTTCAATTTGGATGTCTTTCACTAAATTGAATGTTTGAATGTCTCATAAGTTGTTCACATAATTTGCGGTTTGCATTTCAAATCATAGCCAGTGATACCCCCACAGACTGCCATTCCTATCCCTGACGGCACTGAATATTTGCCTTCGATTCCGCCTCTTTTGCCCAAAAATGCAAATTCAATGGCCTTTTCTGGAGAAGAATTGCCGAAAGCCATCAAATATCATAATCGCAATAACTTTCTAAAGCCGTCCATTTAACTCACTCTTGACTATTGCAGTAATGCTCAGTTCATGCAATCACCGGTACCTCCAATGCCTCCATTAATAGCATTTTATAACAATAATGACAATCTCTTAACTGCCAAACATTATCGCTTCGGTTCTTAGTTTAGACCAAAGATTCGGATCAAAGTTTGAATTTCAGTTCGCATTCACACGAATTACACAACAATTGAAAGTATGAGAGAGAGAGAGAGAGAGAGAGAGAGAGAGAGAGTCGGTAATGAAAAATAGCTGAACTTATTCTGTATGCGGTGTTCTTTCTTTGGAGAGTTGGCACCTAAAACCTCATCACTTGAAGGCTGGTTACCCTGGGGCATTTTTTATACAAACTTATAAGTTATATACAATATATGATTGCATTTTTTATGACTAGAGAGTAGTCATTGCTGAGCACTGACTGCTCACTACTTACCGCTGAATCGTTCAAATTTGCGTACAGTCCTAAAGTTCTACAGTTCTGTACACTCTTTTGAGTGAAACCTTTAGAAAAGTTTTAAATTTAGAATTATATGTCCTCGAGCTAAACATCATCAAAAATACATCAATTTGGCCGACTATACGACTAAGAATCGTAATATAATTGATTTCCCGACAAATCAGAAGTCAGAAGCGGACGATTCATGAAATTGTTGTGCAGTAGTTATTACTGCCTTCACTTAACTTACCTTAAGTTAGGTTTTGCCAAATCTGTTGGTTGTTGTCATCAGAGACCGCATTAGTTACTAATTTGCAGTCATATTATACGATATAAGCATTAATTTGCAAACTATGACCAAAATTACGTTCATTTCTATCGTTGAGAACACAAAACAAAAAGAGAAATAAATTAATGCATTCAAACATTTGAACAGAATTTCTCTCTATTTTATCATTTGGTTTAATACTAATTTTGGGTTTAAGCCCAAGACTTAGTGACTCCACAAATCCCAGACTACCGGTCCTTCGTTTAACTAATTATTAAAAAACCAAAGATTACTAAAAACTAATAAAACAAAGGAAATGAAGTTTACATTTAATAATGATTTTGTGAAAAAAATAATTTTCAATACGTGTCTGATATGTTGTGCCGACTCATATGCGAGATGCACTCACATACAAACAGACTGGGAGAGAGTGCTCTGGCAGTGGTCTGACAATTGTGTGGTGTAATAGAGGCATCATTACAATCATTATTAGTTAGAATTGCATTAACTGCTTATTTTGCTCACCTCTCAGTTCATGAGAGGCACCCCTCAATTGCGCTCTGCCTTCTTTTTCGGCAAACATTCAATTTTTGGTTAGTGTTGTGCCTTCTTCTGGCACTGGTATGTGTTGTGCACTTTTTTACTAATAAACGGCAAACAATTTTCATGCATTGGTTCTCATTCTTGTGTTTCTTTTTTGGCGAAAATAAGGAATCGGTGCCATAATTGCAGACATCACTCGACCACTGCTTTGACTCATAGCTAACGCGCACAGGACTATAACTACCGAACCTGTGCTATGAAATTTTGATACTTTTGCGTTCAGCTCCTTAAGTAGGCAATGATTTATGTGCTGCAAATTGTTAGTAAACCTGATCTGTTTTGTTTGTGTTAACCACCACTACTACCACCGCCACCACTGCTATCATCATTATTCTCAACTTTTCTCAATTTTAATGCAAAATATTCTTTTGAAAAAATATTTATTTATTTGAAGAAAAGGTAAATATTTGAAATATATTTTCTTTGTAAAAATATTTGGATTTTTGTTTTTTCATACATTTAGTAATGAATTAATTTTTGCATTTTATTTGTTATTTTTATTCTGATTTATATATAAAATAATTTAAGCTTAAAATGCAATTCAATTTAAATACCATTTCAGCTCTTTTTTGTTTTATACCTCGAATTCTGGTTTTTATCGAAAACTTATCGGAATTAATGAGAATTTCTTGTTTGAGAAAAAAATTAATTAACATTTTGTGATTTTTTCAATTAACACTTTTCATACAATGTGTTGCAATTACCTGTGCAAAGGGTGTGCATAACTTAACAATTGGGCATAAATTTTCTTTATGTACGAGTAATTGTCATCGCAAAGCAATTTCCTCTAAATGTCGTTCTCTTTTTTTATGTTGTG
Organism: Chamobates pusillus; assembly: GCA_034699945.1. Classification (NCBI taxonomy): domain Eukaryota; kingdom Metazoa; phylum Arthropoda; class Arachnida; order Sarcoptiformes; family Chamobatidae; genus Chamobates; species Chamobates pusillus. The sequence continues at coordinate 23,821 of JAQGCQ010000043.1, forward strand.
TTGACTCTCAGTTTTATTAATAATAATATAAATTCTTCACTGACTTTGAAAATCATGAGAAACAGCTCTGAATAGAAGGTCTGATTCATATGATTTGGGACTCACTTCGCATTTGAATAATTCAAATGTAGAAAAGAAAAGGAGAGGAAGTCTACTATAGATATGAATTGAAAGAACAGCTCAAACAGTAAACAATACAAACAGTGTATCCTTGAAACTAACAAATTAAAAGTTTTGGTTTTATTAAAATAATTTGTCTCACGATTAGTGAGTTTATAGTTAACTCAACATTTTCACAGCCATAACAACAGCCATAAGCCTAACATAACAGTTGTTAAAGCAATAGATATTAACTTTAATTACAGCTCTTATGCGGTAATAAATAAATTTTTGGCTCTAAACCTAACGCCGGGTCTCTTCTTCACTACTACTGAACTCAACGATTAAATTCTTGGGCTCTTTTGAGCGCACATTAAGTATTCCGGCAATGAATTACTCAAAGCAAGCGCACAGCATAAACACATACACACAAACAGGGCATTACATCAAAAAATTCCCGAAATCATTGAATATTTGAAATTAACTCGTTTTTAATCTCTGTTTTTGACAATTAGTGTCATTCAATTTCTTTGTTTCTTTGCCACTAATTTAAATAATTATAATATATGTGCTACCAGTCCTACCAGTGCTCGCACTCTAATAGTGATGATCTAATCTTTAAAGTGAAGAAATAATGCTGTTTTTGCCACTACTCTACAACTCTACAGATTCTGTCCTCAGAGAAAGATTTACGAACTGAAGAGAAAACAAAAAATTATACGAAACGCAACAGAAATTTAATTTGATTTGATTTTGATTTTAATTTTGATGTATTATTTCTGAAAATATACACGAGTTATACGACACCAGATATTTGATAAGTGGCGGACCTCTTGGAGCAAAAAATATCCTATTTATCAGTTCTAATGTTGACTATTCGTTAAACATTTCAATCACTGCTTTTGGAGAACGTCTTCTTTTTTGGTTATCCACTGATTTCTTCATTTCTTAATTAATTTAGAAATTTTTTCCAACGAAACAAATCTCTAAATGAAAAGCGAAAAAAACTAAGAATGAGATAAAAATCGCTTCACTTAAAGAGAAGTTCGAAAAATTAAAAACTTTTCTTCTGATATTAAATTCAGATAAATTGAAGCAATCATTTTGAGTGAACAGAATAACTAAACACATCTCTCTTTTATTTTCTATTTCTAATGCATTTAATATTTTTTTGCACAGAACTTGTTTTAAGACAAAATTTTGGAGAAAAAAATAATTAACTTATAACTTATCTTATATTTTATTCAAATCGTTTAGGAATTCCATCATTTTTTCAACAATTTTTGTCTGAATTTGACTCAAACCAAGACTTTTATTCAATTTGATTGAAGAAAAAAAATTTCGTCAAAAAAGTTATGGATTTGCGTACGAATTCTCGTACGACGACCGGCATCGAGAAGATTGACAAGATTGAAAAAATTGAGAAAATGGAAAACGAAAAGATCAAATTCAATATCGATGGTCTCATAGCATCTCATAATAAATCAGGTATTGATTGCAATTCATACAAATTTTGTGAACATTCATTCATCCGAACAAAAAAAAATCTCGCAATTAGTTTATCAGTAAATAAGAAAACAATTGAGTTCTAAATAATTAAAAAACAGTTATTAATTTTTGTGCAAATTTGTGCTGGCATTTAGTTATTCCACTTTTGTGTACCCATTAGTGGTAAGGAATGACATTTGAAACGATCGGTAATAAAACAAAAAATACTTTCTCATCATTTAATAATTAAAACTCGATTTAGATTTTCTCCCGATTTTAAGATTAGAGGAAAAACAATCAAATATTGAGTTTGTATTGCATTACAGTTTGCTTACAGTTATATAACTTATAGTGAAAAGTATCAAAAGTACGTATCATTGCTTTGATAGCAATGATTGCAATCATTCAACGATCAAATTCAGCCTAAATTTCATTTGATTATCGCTTAATCATTGGTTTCTTATCTAATATTTTGCAAGTAATTGACAAAAATTAGTTAATGATTGTTGTGCTCAATATGTTTTAGGCACTACTCGTGACCCGTCAACGCCGACAACCACTACATCTCCACATCATTTGCATCCACACCATCATCACAACACAAGCAATGGTACGCCCCCACAGCCTATCTCACAGATCGCTCATCCAGTGCCACATCCAGGCATAAGTCCGGTCAATCTGTCGCATATGAGTCCATTCTCTCCGTTCCAAACGGCAGCTGTCAGTAAATTATTAGGTGAGACCATCGCCTGGACTACATTCTGGGCCATAATTGCTATTAATATCGCAAAATAGTAATAATATATAAAAATAATATTTAAGACACACTTCTTGAACGACATGATTACTCATTTGTTTTTATCAAAGCATAGTTCCGTTTCTTCATATAATGAATAATGTGTTTGAATCATGACTTTTGAATCAAACATTGCTTTTCCATTGCATTAAAATTTGAAAACCGTTTCTCGTAAACCATTGAAATGCTATAAAAATTGCAACAAATTATAGTGTAATTCAAAACTTTGCAAAAACTATTATAATTTTGAAAATCAGATTAGATATAAAACAAAAAGACTAAATGATACTAAAGTTTAAGCATCGGATCGGCTTTAGTCACAGAGCAATGGAGTATCACTAGAATAGCACCTGTATCCGGTTCTTGTGTTATAATTGCACAACCCTTTCAGACCCTTTCCACAACTAAATTATAAAAAGCGTATAAAGAATTCAAGTTTTTTGATGATCGCAAAGAAACAAATTTTAAACTTTTATTGTCGAAGGGCTGAGCAGAACAGTGGAGGGCAGGTGTGCTTATGTTCAGAACATTAGTTATATGCAAATTATTTTATAATTCAATACTAAATACTTTTTACATCTCTTTTCTGTCGTTTGTATTATTACTTAACAAATATATCAGTTCTTTATATTCGATAAATACGTGAGACTTATATTTGAGTCTAAATTACTTTCAAACCAATCATTAAAGAGAAGAGAATATATGTTATCGAAAACAGCGAACAATTGTCACATAAATTATATTCTTTTACACTTCAGGTCGTTATTACGAGGCATCGTCTGGAGGGACGGCCGCAGCGCTATTCCGTTCTCCCAGTCATTCGACAGTCATCGGCGGCTCAAAGCCAAAGGTGGCCACTCCAGTTGTGGTCAACAAAATCGAACAATACAAAAGGGAAAACCCCACTATTTTTGCCTGGGAAATACGGGAACGACTCATCAGTGAAGGTATGACTACTGAAAAGCGTAGATTCAATTTGTTGTTAATTTATATCAATGACTGGCGAATGAGTGAATGCGAACTTCATTAACTGATAACTTAATGGACAAGTGATTAATTGTAGGCTCCGGGCTATACTTCCCCAGGCATTCAACAAACTATAAAATTCTAGAAATGTGTGACAAGTTTTGCCATTTTTTTACTTTTTCCACAAAAATAAGACTCAGATTTTACTGTTTTTATGGCTGAATATAAAGTTGTTGTGAGATATTGTCAGATATGCTGTCATATAATAAATGAGAGTTTCCTCCTGGGTAATTATTTCCAGTCATAATCTATTGGACAGACATTTAATGTGCGCTCACATTAGGAGCCGATGACTAGAAAATTGCGGTTTCGATAATATAGGCATCACTTCAATGCATCAAAAAAGCCATTGATATTGGATTTCATTCTTTGCTTTTAGATCATTGAGTGATTGCTCGGCTCAGGTAGGGCTCAGGTAGTAATGTGTGAAATTGGCCACAAGACAACGCAATTACTCGCTTGAATTAAAAGCCTGTGCGCACACACCCAACAGGTTTGCTCATTCATCGCATTGTCTGAAGAGCTGAGTGTATTTGTGAGCACAACTACTTTCGTTCACAACTCTTAACGTATCAAAGAATATGAGTAGCGATGTCTGTGCTGTTCACTCGTGCCTAACCTTTTCATTTGCAAAGACAGGAAGTATTGGTATTCGTCACTTGATTATAGTGTTGTCGTTTCCGGTACTCAAAGACTAATTCTTAAAAATGAATAAAAGTTTCTAAAAATTTGGCTCTTCTTGTGATACCAGTGCCACAGAACTGCCACACATTCTATACAATGAATCACTTTCCTCGAGAAATGTCTATTACTTTAGAGACAATTACAGGTTCAAACACGGGTTACACTTTAATGACTCGCAGTCTCCCTAAGCCTCCCTTTGCCTCCCTATGTCTGTCTCCCTTACCTGTGGTGTTCCCAATGGTGTCAATTCTGGATATAATTCTAGTTTTCGATTATTGTTCTCAAAGTAGACAAAAGTCAAAACAATTCACAGTTCTCTAGATTTTGATCTTAGAATTAGAGACAAAAATATTTTGAGACAAATAATTGAGTGTTTGTTGTTTATGAAACCCAAAAATTGGTGGTTGAGTCCAAACTAATAAAACTCAGTACTCCTCACTTTGGGATCAATGGTTGAGTTTTGTGAACACAATGTCGTCTTAAACTCAATTTGATTTATAGAGTCATTTGAGACAAATCTTATCACACTTTTGAAAAAAGACTAAAATATACTTTCGGTGCAAAGACTGAGAGACACCCGAAGGGGAGCGGATTTAAAATATTTTCAAATTTAATGTAATGTAAGTGACATTTTTCAAAAGCAGATAATTGTGCAAACATTTAGAGTATATGCCATTCAACGGCACAACAAATATTCTGAAATTAAATAATCAGATCAAACCATTAAACTTATCAGTCTATGAGTGAGCCCTCATTCCTTACAATATTTTAGTCATCACTGGTTTGGTCAGAATATCCAAGAATTTGCTTTTGTCGGTCTCTCTCTCTCTCTCTCTCTCTCTCCTCATCTCTTAATAAGAAAGTCTTTAATATGTATCAAATGGTATGGCTTTTGACGCTCAGAACAACAACTTAATTAACTTCAGTCTGAATGTCATTTTGGTATTCCTTTCTCGAAAAAAAAACTTAGTTCTCAGGAAAGACAGAGAATAAAGCGTTCCTACAATACAGTAGCAGTTTGTCAGTGATTTCCAATACGTGCGTCAAAGGCAGACCTGAGCCAAAAAGAGTGATCAGTGGTTGCACCCAACACTACTTATACCTATAGGTCTATTGCTTTAACCGAATGATAACCTCAGTTAACCCAAAGTGACTGATTGGCATCGGTTGGCATCGGAGGGGAAACTCTGTTCTTAAAAATGCTTTGAAAAGGCATTCAAATCAACTGAAAAACCATTGCTTTAAGTATTGGTTTGAATTTTGAGAAAAGAAAACAAAATAAAGTGAAAAATAGCAAAACCTCTGTTTTCGCATAATTTTGTTTGAAATGCAATAAATTATGACTAAAAGAGACGACTCTTTTCAAGAGAAGATTCGCATCAAATAAAAGCTTAATTTTTAATGAGAGACAAAACATAACAAATATTCAGAGTTTGAATACAGAGATAATTAATTAAAATGTTTTCTTAATTGAAATCTGTAATGACTCAGGTGTTTGTACGAATGGCACCGCACCCTCAGTCTCATCAATCAATCGTATTCTAAGGAACAGAGCGGCGGAGAGGGCGGCCGCAGAGTTTGCAAGAAATTATCAATTGGCGGCGGCGGCCACTGCCGCTTCGGTCCACTATCCCATGGCACCCCATCCACACCACCATCCATCACATCCATATGGAGGTTAGTCATCAATAATTATTGTTTTAATGGACAGGTGTTGTAAAAAAATGTTTGGTCATATATATAGGCGGTACTCCGGGTCACCAGCTGTACGCCGCGTGGGCAGCGGCTGCTGCAGCACTTGCCTCCAACCAGCACTTGCCTCACGGACAAACGGGTCACTTTTGGCCGGGATCTCCTCTTTCACATGCAGCACTACTTCAACAACAGCACAATAGGGATGAATTGGAGAATAGGGACAGAGATAGAGGTGAGTCATAAAAAGCATAATTTGGTTATTATTTGTTTATATAAGTAATGGTTAAGTATTCATAAGTAATGATATCAAGTTTTCGTCAAATCTTTCAGAAGATAAAGATCTGGATAAGGATGACATTAAGCACAATAGTAATAGCAGTAATCATAGCAACTCCTCCTCACCAAACCATAGCCACACATCAGCCGTTCTCTCTCAACAACAGCTCGCATTCGACCCCCACCTCTCATTCGACCCGAATTCGAGTTCAGCGAAGTTCCGGCGCAACCGAACCACTTTCTCTCATGAACAACTGGAAGTACTCGAAGAGGAGTTCGAGAGAACACATTACCCGTGCGTCACAACCAGAGAAAGACTCGCACAGATCACCAGCTTATCTGAAGCCAGAGTTCAGGTATTACTTCGTTTTTCATTATTATTATTGCAGCGATTGATATCCTTGACCAGTGACCTAGCTGCTCTATTGAAGTTTACCATTCAAATTAGCGACCCATTCCACTAAATATAGGGGAGAGGGTTTAGATATGATCCAATTCAAAAAGTTTTCCTCGAATCAAATTTATAAATATTTTTGGATTAATTTTTTCCGTTTTATAGCAAATCGACTCCAATATTATAATGCGATTGAAATGAATATAAAACATAATGTCTTTTATTTTATATCGTTTTTGCGAACATAAAATGCATTTGATTTTCATTAATCAAAATAATATTCAGTTATATTTTGTCGTAAAGTAATAACATATTATAAGCAAATTCTATCGAAATAATAGATGAAAAACAGTAATAATAAAAATCTATTAGAATTGAGATCATGCAAAATGAACATCAAATTTAATACCAGAAACTCAAAGATTGACTTCCAATGACTTCGAAAACCAATACCTGATTTGCAAGAATAAAACGATGGAAACAAATCTCTAACTTTTATGAGGAAATTGTAATCAATATATTAATGAATGATTAAAATAGGAAGCAATGAATGGCATAATTGCAAAATCAATAAAACAAATTGATTGGCTGTGCTTTGCTCTGCTCGCCAATGTGCACAACCATAGGTATTGCACCGATAGCTCCCACCAACAACAGCAGACCATTATACGGCCTCCCGGCCTACGCAACACAACTGCCTTTTATTATTACATTTATTATTATTATTGAGTTTCTTGTTATGAGTTTTTTATTATTTTGAGCAAAAAATGCCAAATGAATGGCATTTGCTATTAAAATAGTGATTGCGTGACAACGACTTATCCCTAATATTGACTACATATATTCGGCGCTCACTATTATACCCGCCGTATATTCACAAATAGCGCAATATGTTGGGCACAGCCTCTCATTGGTCAGACTATGCCGTGTGTCTGATGGCCACCAAAGCAAGCAATTAGTTAACCGACAAAAAACAAATCAATTTCTCCTCGAAATTCTTTACTCGCTTTAAAGTCTTTCATTTGAGGCAACAATAAAATGAAATTAATATTGTTTTGTATTTCTTTTCATTCAAATGATATCCTTTTGAATGAATGAGTCAACTGATTGTTCCTCGAATTTAATTCCGAATAAATTAGTTTTTCTTCAAAATATAACAGAAATTTCATGTCATTCAATATTAAAATTATTTTTCATCTTCTTTTTCAAATTCACGAATATTTTTCAACAAAAATCGATTGATTTAATGAAATTCACACAAAAGGCAATGAAATTGAAAAAATCTAATATTCAAATACTATGCAAATATCAAAAACTAGTCTCAATTGAACTGAATTTTCAATGAAAACCAATTTATTACAAATTGAAACCCTTTTATAACAAAAACGAGTTATTTTATCATTTATTAAATTCAAGTAATTATTACTTAAATATTTAATATTAAAATTTACTTCAAATCAATTCGAGTATAAATGGATTTAAATGTTTGAGATAACAATTATTTGACTCGTTTTTAATGTCATTATTCTTAGCGATAGTTATATTGATTTGTGTTGAGTTGAATCAACTCCAAGTTTATGTCATTAATTTTCAATTAGAGTGAAACTTTTCAATTGATCTTGAATGTCTTTTTATTCTTGTAACCACTCTATAAACTAATCGATTTTATAGCACTTTCGCATACATTCAAAGTAATGACATTTTGAACGCCACAAACATTTAATGAATTAATTTCGTTGAAACGCACAGAATATTGCAATGAATTGCAGACAAATAAAGTAATTCTATAATAGTTTTAATTAAATTTGAATTTATTTTTGTTGGAATGACTGCAAAGAAACACATAAATAGAA
>JAQGCQ010000044.1:0-32001 GCA_034699945.1 Chamobates pusillus
ATAAATGACACAAAAAAAGGTTAAAAAACAAATAGAAAACTATATTCAATAAAATTAATGAAATACAAAATACAAACATAAATAAAAATAAAATTTGAAAGAATATTTCAAAAAATTGAACATGATAAATATTGATAAGTAGAGAATTTTAGAAAATGATATAATTTGAACATAAATTACATTAGATATGAGAGAAGTGCCAAAATTGATAACATTATAGAAATATGTGGCACCAAATTAGCATGGCCATTTTTATGATAAGAATCATAGCTGTTATAATAGTTGGTTCCTCTTTTCACTCGATTTCTAACTTCAATATTCAAGACATCCCTTTGTGATTGTGGTGCAATTGCCGGTGCATTTTGGGCTATCATTCTGAGCACATCATTAAGTATTGTGTGATCCGTTTTGTTCTTCAGCTGCTCTTTAGTTAAGGGCACTAAAAGTGTTGTCTTTGAACTGACCGACAGCTCTGACTTAAGGGGTGACTCATCCACTACTTCAATGTTATGCACAGTTGTCGGCTGTTGTGATGTAATTATTGGTTTTGTTCTCTGACCATACACTTTGCTATTATTCACCTTGTTCATCTTGCTCTAAACATAAAATTAAATAATTTAACACTTTATAATAATTATTTGAAATGAAAGTTACATGGCCATTATTAAGTTTGTTGATATCTTGTTGAGGTACATCCAGAATGGCTGCATTGCTCTGTGATTCTGCTGATTGAGACCCTCTCTCGACAGCAATCATATAATCGTTTTCATCTTTAGTGTAATCGTTGTTATTATTACGAATAGAATCCAAATATTGTTTGAAAACGTTTTTATTGTTGTTTTGGTCCACTTCTGAAGTCTGATATGGCATAACAGAACCCGGAGCCAAATAGTCTACATTACCCTCAGCCAAACTGTTCTGTCCTTTAATTCTATATCTGACGGGAATATTGATTCTCTCGGGTTTTATTCTATTCGAGTTCTTGAGGGGAACCAAAGGTTTACTTAATTGAACCGGTCTAAGTCCCTGAGCTGATAATTTAGAAGAGCCGGGTGATATTTCCCCATAACGGGAAATATTGAATCCACTATAGTCTGGGTGTGGCGCTCGAAATCCAGGCAAAAATGGAGTGGAAGTGTTCTTCGAAAAGGGACTGACATTCTTACTATTATTATTGCTATTATTGTTATACGAAATGGGATTTTGTTGAGTTTGTTGTGCTTTTTGTTCAAAATGTTTGACAATCGATTGATTCGCTGTTTTTATAAGCATTGGTACAAAACCTGTGTGCAGATTATCTACCGAAGATTGGGCTTGATTTTGAGCTTGGTGATGTTGTTGGGCTTGATGTTGTTGTTGGGCATGATGTTGTTGCTGCTGTGCTTGTTGTGCTTGGTGTTGTTGTTGTTGTGACTGGTGTTGCAATTGATGCTGGACTGAGATTTGAGATGGTTGTGGTTGTGGTGACAGAGGTGAGGGAGGACGGAATACATGCTCTAAAGATTTAATTGGTCCTGGATATCGAAAACAAACAATATTAAGTTTGACATTTAATTGATTCAATAAATAATCAATATCTAGGTCATTTGATTGAGTACATACCTAAGGGGTAATTAAGAAATGATTGAGGCGGGGGTTGATATGAGAATAGATAAGGTGGGGGACCGTGATATGCCTGTGGGGGCATTGGAGGCAAATTCAATGGCACGTATTGTGAGGGCGCAGGAATTTGTGGGACGGGTTTCGGAGAAGGAAAGTGAAGTCCATTGAGTGGCTGTGAGTGTGGCCTAACATTAAAATTTGAGGGTTTATATGAAGTTATCTGTGGATTAGACGATGGTCTTTGTGTGACAATAGGCCGAATGGCTGCGCCTGAACTTTGGTTTGGAGATTGAATGCGACTTGAATTCTGGGGTTTCCGTTTCAGATCAGGGAAGAAGAGGTGTCCCCCTTCTACTGATTTGTCATCAAAAATGATATCAGAGTTTTCAGACATCGAATTCTTGTCTCGATTTTGAACTTCTTTATTGAAACTCGATTTGTCTCTCTTATCATTCACATCAGGTTTGACAACAGATAACTATCATGATCAAATTACAAATATTCATTATTAATCTTAATCAAGTGTTATTCAATAAATCACCTTAGGAATTGATGACTGACCAAATAGGTTATTATCACAGTTGTCGACGATATTTATTTTCCACCCGAGGTTTCTATGAGTATAGCAGTGATAGTAAACAAGGTCAGGTGTATTCTTGTCTGGTGTGAAGCGTAAAACTCCCGAATTACCAGGGGAACACTCCAGGTTTAGACTGCGCTGGAATTCAAAGAAATTGTTATAATCTTCAGGCCTTCTTTTTGAGGTCGTGTCGATCTTCCATTCACAGAGTCTTCCCTCAGCCGTTGGCAAAATGGTTCCGTCGGGTGTAATACCGACCCCTCCAAAAATCTGTTCGTTTTGTCTCTGTGGGTCAGTTTTATAGTCAAAGCCTCCCTCGGGATCATCCGTCAAATACAATGGATGTCTTCGCGCAGAATTGTTTTTATCGTTTCCGCCCTCAACTATAAATGTGTAGGTTTTGCCTAAAAGTTAATAATTGAAATTAGCAAGATTCATTATATATTGACTTATTTTACCCCTCTGGAGAGTTATCTCAGGAATAAGTAGGCCATTTATATACCAGGCGATGCCCCAGCCTACTTTTCCAGTTATGCTACTATAGCCTTTTGAGCCACCGGTCGGTCCAATCTGTGCTCTAAGAGTTGTATCGGACGGACATATAATTGATGGCACTTTCCATGCATTTGAGTTTGGCTGCTCTACAGGTTTTGGTTGAGGTTGAGGTTGTGCCTGAGGCCGAGGCTGGGATTGTGGTCTCGATGATGGCTCGGATGGCTGTGGCTGTGGTCGCAATTGTGGCCTAACTGTTGGTGCGTTAGTGGAGTGGTTATCAATGACTGGCGATGATATTTGTTTGACTGAGTCATCTGGAAGGGGACAGTTCCATTTGGGAGTCCGCGCGAAATCGATAAACATATCACCATTATTATGAAGTCTATGATATGATGTCTCTTGTCGTTCATTAAGAGGACCGATAGCCCACATCACAGCCTGAGGTCCATCCGAGTATATGTGCTGATCATATTGTTCATCAACTAATTAAAGTATCAAGTTCAAATTAATCATCATTTTAAAAGATAATCATATAATTATTTTGAATGAAATCAATCAAAATTATAATTTTCTAGAAAATAAATCAAAATTTAACTAGCAAAGATAATTGTCTCAATTTATTTACTAAAATATACTCAAATCGATATGTTTTCCATTTATTTTGGAATTAAATCATTTAAAAAACCTTTAATAATAAAATCAAAAATATAGCTTATTGGTGAAATTTTAGTTGTTACTAGTTCATGTTCATGCATAATTGAAATCACGAACACTTGATTATATGGTAAGAAAGAAAAGCAAGTAAAATTATTAATAATAGTTAAAATTAGTAGAAAATTATAATCATTAAGTGATGTCATCTGAAATAATAGTCAATGAAATTAATATTCAACTCACGTCCCAATTGCGGTCGTTTGTATGTGACCATGCTAAACCCGTTGACAATAGCCGCGTGCAATAGAGTTACACTATCAGTCGCTCCTCTCTGTTTAACATCTGGACAACTGCCTCGGTTTCCAACACACTTACAGTCAAATAACAAATAAATGACAAAATAAATTAATTGCACTCTTATTTTGATTCACATTAATGTCAATAATTAGATAATAATGGACTCAAAGCATAACATTCTTTGATAATAACAAACTTAATTGCGAGCAATCAAATTCACTCACACCTCAGGGAATGATAATTCTTTGCCCACAGAAAATGGATAATTTTGTATAAACTAAATATATTTTCAATTATTTTTATCTATTGAGAAACTTGGTTGTAATAATAATAATTGAGCAAGCTAATCCTATTTGATTTAAATGATAATAAATATTGTGTTAAATATGTTTCAATTTTGACATTAAATAAGAAATCAAATTAAATCAAATAATAAAGAGTGACTTAAAGCTGACTGACCTGCTCTTTGCTGCCCAGAAAGTAGTCCACAGCTTTTCCATTGCCATTAGGACTGACCGACGCGACCACTGCATCCGCGTTAATCATCTCAGACTTGGCGTCATCTTTGCTCAGACCGAAAGCCATGTATTCGTTTGCGTCTGTATTTAAAAAATGATTACTCAAATATAGTTATAAAACGACATTGGTCAAATTATTTAAATTATACACACATTGAATGAAGAGATATAATAATGAATATAAAAAATTCATGAATACATCAACACATCTATTGAAAACTTACCGATTTTACCAACAAGTTGCATGACAATATCGTCGCCATCCATGACCCACCTCAATTCATAACCCAAATCATCGTAAAGTACCTCACAATTCAATTTTGTCTACAAAAAAATTAATAAGATTAATTCATAAAATGAATGTTAGCAAGGCAATAAAAACTTTAAAAGTATAAAGAATTTTATTTTAAAAAGTAATGAGAATTAGTTATGAGAAGATTAATGAAATTAATTAAACATTCATTTATTTAAGTATTTAAGTAATAATACATGCGTTGAGTTCTATAATGCAAAACAATCACTTTTACAAAATAAACATGTACTATTTTCTATATGAATTCTAAAACTTTACCATGGTAAATTGGTCAATTCTGTCTTAAATAATAAGTATGATCTTAAAAAAGTTTAAAATTATTTCTATATTTTCTATTATCAGTTTCTAAAAAGTGATATCAAAAGAATTTGATTACTACTACTCTTTCCTTTACGTGGTTTTCAAGAAAGCATTAAAATAATGACATATCATTTGAAAAGAATAAAAGTTAAAATTAGTAACAAAAGTGACTTAGTTTAGCACCGATACCGCTATATCTTTACGAATCACTGCTTTTTCACATTATTATTGAGAAACAATTGAAAGAATAAAAGTTTTTTTTAGTAAAATGTAATAATAATCGGAGAAAGTATTGAATGAGTTATTGAATGAATGAGGAAATCAGATAAAATCAAATCGTTGTTGTTTTGGTTCATGCGGTCCAAGAGTACTACTCCTAGGTTTGGACAACTTTGGTCTTGGTTTATTTCTACGCCTTGGCTTAACTCTGCGCCTTTTGTTCTTTCTCCTTGGTCTTTTTGTGGGACTTACCTCTGGTTTAATGCCGAGCATTTTTGGTGAAGGAGGGACTCGAATGTGTTGCGGAATACGTATGTGTCCGAAGTCAACGTTAAACTCTTCACACCAAACACCCAACCAATCGAAGTCATATATAGTCTTGTCGTCCGGTAGTGATATGACAACAGTTTCGCCCGAATACCTTCGCAAAGGGGCTGGACTTCCATTTTCGTCTTTCAAACGAAGACCTTAATTGAAAATAACCATTTAAAGACCATGTTCAAAATAAACTGATCATTTTGTTACCTGTTGGTGCTTGTCTAGGACCTCTTGTGACCCACCAATAACCCGCTGGTCCTTCACCGTCATAATGGAAATTGGGAATCAAAAAGGTCTGGGCGTCAACAATGGTTATGGGACCCGATCTCACGTCATGTGCTAATCTTGAAAGCGATGGTATTTCTACCGGAGACGGAATGTCCAAATTTTTTTGGATCGGAATATCTCCGAAATTAACTTTGAATTCTCGGCACCAAATCGACAGCCAATTAATGTCGCGAAGAGTTTTGCCTTCCGGTAATCGCAACACTATATTCTGATTGCTATATGATATCAACGATTTGGTCCTATCAATAAAAATGTTTCTTGTTAAATATTTCCATTTCTTAGCTATCAATTGCACTAAATGTTAATTGTCATTCATTTGAGCAAGGCAATAACTTGGAAAATGATCAAAAACAAAGATATGATGCACAGATAAACTTACGATCCCTTTTCGTCAGGAATTATGAAACCGTTGTCATCAGGTGTTGGACTATTACCGGCCCAGAAGAATGTTTGTGGACCTTGGCCATCATAGTTGAAGTTTTTGATGAACAAGGTGCTCTCATCAACAGCATAGACTTCACCGCTCACCTCATGCGAGTATTTGGTCAGTTTACCGATAAGAGTACCGAAATAGACTTCCTTTGCGCGGGCACTCCCTGGCAGTTGACTAAAGCACACTAAATATTTAAAATAAACAAGGTTAATCAACTCATCCCAAAATAATCAATGTATCAAGAAATAGAAAGTCTGAGCAAAATGGTGAACTAACAAAATGAACTTGAAAAAACAATTTATTCAAACAAGGTCAGCGCTGAATTTTATCAATTTGTTTACTTAAGTATTCTTTTCTTCAATTATCTGAAAATAATTAAATTGTTTTCAGACAATAAGTGTCTGACATTAAAACAAATCTAAAGACTAAACAAAAAATGTAATTAATTGTGAAAAAAGACAATTGAATAGAAACAGAGCGAAACCGAGTTATCAAAAACAGTTAAACAGTTTTATTAGTAACTAATTTGCTTTTTTTCACTAAATGTGATAACTGTTGCAATTTTCCCATGAATTTGACTAAAAAAAGTTATCCTATTTTATTGAAATTACATTAAAGTTTTATCAATCATTAAATACTTTTTATTTCCCTAAAAACTAAATTTGTTCGCAATCATAATATTTGAATAAAAAGTTAAATGAGTCTAGCATAATCTGGCATAAATCGAGATTAAAAGACATTTTTCTTTATCCATATAAAAAATGCTGGGAATAAACCAGGAAACAGTCTAACAGTCTTTTTAATACAATCTATTAAATACGATATCAGATCAACAAATCTAAAATAGAGCGTATTCTTCCCATTTATATTCTTCCCCATTTAAATGTATTTTGAATTTATGCGGATACTTAATAGTTCTTATTGTTAACCATGGTTATAATATTATATTATTTACTAACTCTTCAATATTATTGTTTTTAATGGTTGCAAAACAATTGTCGATTGAAGTCATTATATAATATAATATTATCTGATTTGTACTAAAGATGTTGTGAAACGCCCTTCAAATCAAAGCATATAATCAAAGTAATTAGAAAATACAATTAGATGTTAGCAAGGTCTAACCACGCATTTTCAACATTACCCTTTTTGAAAACAATAGATGCAAGAGCTAATAGAGAAAATGTATCTGTTTGTTATCTCATATATCCATTGACTTAAATGATCACCTTGCATATCTTTAAAGTGATCGAAATAAAAGTTAAGAAACACAGAAAAGAAGAGAAACAAAATATTTTCTTATTTTAATGAATATAAACTTCCGTATCATTCGCCGCAATCATTGAAAACATGATTTTGAACTATATTTCTATATATTTCTCATTCAAACGAATTAATACTGTTTTTATACTAATGTCTGCGGTTTTGTGTTCTCATCCTTTGGTCTCTTCACTGGAGAACAAGTAGTCATTAATAATATGAAACTATGTTTTCAGTCATCAATCAGTTATTCACTATTTTTCTATTCTTTTATGTTTACGATTCACTCCTAGAGATAAGATTCAGTTGTTTTCAAACTTTATTCATAACTTATTTATATTTTTAATCTTTGAGTTATTGATGAGGTTTTCTCACTGTTTTTATAGCTATTCAGAGATTAATTTTGATATTTATTTCCAGAAAAAAAATAATAACAATAAGAATATGTTTTACTATCCAGGGATAATCTGAAATGGGATTCTTTTAGTAAATAACTCGTTTTTCATTGTATTAATTAGTATTTCCTGAAATGAGCTAGATCTAACTACCATAAAAGTGATACATTCGAATGAATTTGAAGATATATAAGATTACATTCAAGAATAAAGTGAAAATTATATGAATTATGAAGAAAATTAGCAAGATTATTAAGTGATGAATTGGATCAACACTTCTACAAATGTTATAAATTGTTAAAAAAGAAATCTTTTTATACATAATCTTCAAGAACTGAAACAACCATTAATTTTTGCGAATTCCTGTTCTCAACACTAAATTATTGTAATTTTTTCGCCAAAAATATGTCTTTTTATTAACCGATTGTGAGCTCAAAAATATTGAGATCTAGTTTTGCGTTTCGGAGAAATAGGACTTCATTTTTGGCATTTGACGGATGAAAATAACGATACAATTATTTGTTTATTAAAAAATAGTTTTTATTCTGAAATTCACAGCTCCGGGAGATTCAAAGATCTCAATCTAAAAAACTATTGATTTTAGAATTTATTTTCCCATTCATTGGGATTTCAATGTTAAGTTTGAATTTTTTCATTATTTTCGTGTGAAAATTCATCCTTCTATTGTTACCCACCACTTATTTGAATCATAATCGAACTAACTAGATCAATATAATTTAATTGAGTATATTTTTGCAAGCACTTATTTCCCTTTTTAGTTTTGATTGCAAAGAATGTTTTAACAAAAATAATTTCAAATCAGAATAATGATGATATCCCTTTTGTCATTATTGTAAATAATCAAGCTTATATTCAAAATAATAATACTTTTTAAATAAATTAGAAAATATCTAAAAACAGTATAAATAACAGTGTTTTCAAAAGAAAACAAAGAATTATTTCAATAATCGAATTAAAATAACAATAATTTCAATGTTGTTTAAGAGAATAATCATTTGCTCAGTTGTCTGGAGGGCACATAATTGCCTTTCAATGCATGCTCTTTATAATTTATTGGCCTTTTCGGGGTCAAAGAGTCCGGTCATTATTAAGTTTATCGAAATTAAACCGAAAATCGTGTATTTTGTTCGTGAAAATACTTGACTCAAACACTGAATATCCGGAAAATATTTTTTTAAAAAACCCTAAAAAAGCTTTTATCGAATAAATAGTCGACAAAAACAGAGCGAATGCACAGACATATTATGATAGGAACACAAATAGGAACAACACTTGAAGTTTAAAGCAATTAACAATTAATTTCAGGATTACTTTTATATACTTTGATAAAAGCGATATCTCTTTTAATGTAAAAGTTGTGTATTTTCTCGAGCCTTAGGACAGGTATCAGAGGACAGGACACTGGTATTCAATGATATTCAATATCAGACACAACCTGTTATTCTATCGATTATTTTTTTATTATATTTTTAATGCAATTTAAATGAATGAATGATTAGATTTTCAAAATATTTTTTTTAGGGAAATACCAAAACCCTTTCATTTGAATAAAATTAATCGAAAATGAATTCAAACTGAATTTCAATTATTTTTTCAAACTCTATAGAAATTCTTAGAATCAAATATGCATTTGACTGAAAATATTCTATTGAAGTATTGAAAATTTTGAAGAGATTTTAAAAGCCGGTGGAAATTTCAAATAACTTGATAAATGACTCAAATAATTCAGTAAAAAAATAAACGTTTAAAAGTATTATTTTAATTAATATAGTGAGTAAACATACCTTGAATCAAAGAAGATAATAATAACCAAAGAATTTGTGACTTCATATTTTGTAACCAAGATTATCAAAAGTTCAAATTCAATTCAATTAAAACTAAGTGTCATTCAGAGTGAAGACACGACATAAACAATTCAAAGAGATATCATTCGACAAATAAATTCAACGAAAGTTCACAAACAAATCAATTACTTTTTTTCTTATATAAGAAAACAGAAAAGAAGACTTTGCATACGATTATGTCAGTCGTTGTACTAATAATTCAAATATTCATTTAATTACAACAAATGTTTGCTTCTCTTTAATCACAAGTGAAGAGAAGGTCTGTTTGTCTAAATTCACAGCGTTTCCAATGTTTTCCTGTTTTTCCTGTGAATCGAAGGGAAGTTCAAGTTTGAGATGAGATGAAACTTAACGTAAAGTACTTAACACCGAATGTTTGCAAAAAAATAACAGGAATTTTATACGTAAAAAAGCACTAATAAAACAATCACATCATATCCTGCACAGAATCAGACAGTTGTAAACTAAATGCTCACTTTTGGAAACTCAAAATTTCATAAACTATTTCATGAAAAACATTTAAATTGAGATTTTTTGATATTTTCATCGAAACAAACGGATCTCAAAACAAGAATAAAGTTTTTTAACTCAACTGTAAAATAATAATAAGTTTTTCGTATAATTATTCGCAAAGAAAATAATGAAATACTATTTGACTATAACTGAGTCGACATTGGCTTTGATAACATACTTGCAGTGAATATAATATAACAATAATTATAATATTTTTGCTTTTATATACCAGCTATTAGTTTGGGATAGACTACTGCCAGTGCACTGTCTCGAGACCTCTCAGTCCAAACTTTGTTACCTCTCCTTCTTTTCTACTATCATCTAACGGTTGATTCTGTTCTCTATTACACAACATTCACTCTAAAACAGGTGCTCTCTCTCTCTCTCTCTCTCACACACACACACACACACACACACACACACTCATGCACATATTAAAAATCAAGTTGCTCAAATTACTATTTGAATGAAGAGGTGCAAAAACTCGTTGACCCGTTTCTTATTTACTGAAAACCATAACATTACTGAAAAGCACTATTCCTTAAGAAGTAACAGAGACGGAGAGAGAGAGAGAGAGAGAGAGAGAGAGAGAGAGAGAGAGAGAGAGAGAGAGAGTCTTACAAATAAATTTTTTATTCAATCAAAATAAAAATATAAAAATCTGTGGGAAATCTCACAATTCGATTACATTTAAGTTAATGAAGCTAGGTGATGTACATGTTTGCTTTGTATAAAAATGATCTTTTCATTCGTTGAGAAAAACAATTTAAATTTGATTATTAGTTAAAGTTATTTCATACTATAATTGTATTACTATTAAACCCAATTTACTTACTATGAAATTAACAAACTTTTCAATTAAATGACAAACCTTTCTATTCTTAAATATAAGGAGTAATTGTTTTTCTTTAATTCAAATATTAATTTCATTGAATTTAATTTCAAATTTACGACTCATTAGTTTTGGTAAAACATAAATAAGTCAATTGTTCTTAATTTCTATTAAATGTTATTTGTTTTCTAAACTGATTGTAATTATGATTGTATTGAGTGTCGTAACAGACATTTCAAGGGTCAGTCACGTAAATGTAGTGACAGATTCGCCAATTTATAGCCGTCTTTAATTCAATGCCAAATTAATCATATTCAATTACCATTTGTTACCAATTCTGTTTAAATTAGATTAATTTCACAATGATCTTGTCACTTGAAAATATCTTTTTATTTGGGAACGTATCTATTACAAATTATGTTTATTGTGTGCTCATCATAAAAAGTATCCCTGGCATTATTTCATTCAATAAGACAATTTTATTGAACTTATCTCAATATCTTTGATTGTGTAAGCATGGTTATTTTTCTAAACACGTTTTATTCAAAGATAGTTTAAATTATTTTTCTATTGAGACAAAAATAACTGATAAAACAAATGATTATTCATTCAATTCTTTTAACTTTAATTTAAGTAAAACTCTTAAAGAATTGAAATCAAAAAATGGAAAACAAAACAAAAAGAAGTCATTTATCAAAATTCGAGTCAATGTTTTTCAGACTATTTTTTGTTTCCAATTTATAGTTATTTTAAGAAAAGAGTGAAAGAATTCAATGAAATCAAAGTTTTAAATTCACATAAAATTTTATTTTAAAGTAAAAAAAAATTATATATAATTTTTTGAACTCTAAATAGAAATTCAATTTTGAATGAATTGAATGAATGTCCAATTATTCGGTCTAAGATTTAGGTTAAAATAAAAATCAAGATCAGTTTTACACTTGAATTTTAATAGAAAATTACTTTTAAAAAATATAAGAGTTTTCAAAATCTACTTTCAATAAATCAAAAGTTTTGTTTGTTTTTTAGATTTCAAATATAATTCGAATCAAATATTAGAACTTTTTTTGTGTAAAAAATTGTCGTTTAAATGAGTAAAATTAGACCGACTTTTGGGTCGCATATAATATATAAGACCTCATATTATATCCAATAACATCTAAGACTTAAATAAAGATCAAGATGAAAAGAATCTGAGTGTATCAAACAAATTCATGCACCATAGTAAATTTAGTATTTTGCTACCTTGCTCATCGTAACCTCAAAATATTTTTAATAGCAACTAAATATAATTACTTCAATTTATTTTTCAAAAGTAAACAAACAATAAATATAAATGAATTTCTTTAATTATTTTTCATTTGATTTGAAGTTCGTTTTTGATCTAGCCAATTATCTTATCATTTTAATCAAAACCTTTCAATCGATTGAGTTTTTAGTTTTACTAAATATTTGATTGAATTTTTCACAAATAATAAAACTCAATTTCAATAAATAGCAAGGTTAAGGTCCTCGTTAATTCTGGGTATCAGAGAATTTTAGGTTAATCATAAATTAACTAGACAATTAATTATTCTATGATAAAACAGTCATACTTTTTCATAAAATATTGTTTCCATAACAACCAAAGTCTACGATAAACCAAAACATTAAAAGTCATCAAAACTTTTAATACACTAAATGTGTGATTATTTATTTTAGAAGAAAATCAATTATAAACTTACAAATAACAAACACCAATATCTAAAAATTAAAAATTGATCATTATATTTTTAATTAGACTTTATTAAGCAAATTATCATGCTTAAATATTTATTTTAACCAATTGTTATACAAACGAAGTTTGACTGTAACTCAAGTCTGCCATTAGAGGCGTTTTTACATCAATTCACTTATATTTTGATTTATTTGAACTCATTTTAATTCAATTAAATATTAAATTTAATTTATTTTCGGTCTTAAAATGAAAAACCCAATAATTGTGTTTCAATTGATTGCAAGTTTATTTACAATTAGTTGTATGTGTAGTGAAATAGGAGTTCCGGTACTTCTTTGGCAGCAAAAAACAGATTCGCAACTCTTTGACAGCAAATCAACTGTTAGTCAAATCGATGGCAAAACATTAGCCGAAGACTATTTGACAAATAGTGAGACAATTGTGGCCTTCGTTCAAAACCGTCTAAGTCTGGAACAGTTCACTACCGAAGACGAAGAACGACTCACTGCCGTGAAGTCGATATTCAGAGATCAGTCCATTAAACCGGTATTTAAGATAATTCTTGAGTTTATTTGTCGTTATTTTGTATGAATTGATTAATTAATTGTCATTTGTCTCAGACTTTACTCATTGATGTCTTAAATCCGACGAAAGCCTTGAATGTAAAAGACTTCGAACACCAGAATTGGGACAAAACTCACGTCAAAAACGGTGACAAAGTTTGGATTGATTTGCCTGAAGACAGTTTAGCCGAAAACAATCAACTCTTAGGCGAACTGATCGCACAAATCCAGAAAAATGTATCGAAAAACGCCTTATTTCTGATTACTGGCCGTCAAAATCAGTTCCAATCGATTGATTTGGAAACTCAGTCGAGTGAAGCCCTCCGTAGAAATGTTAGGGCAGTTGACAGTGAAGAGGAGGCGCCTCCAGAAGAGAACGAGGAATATCTGAAAAAAGTTGGAAATTGTTTCTTCCTTTACTCGACTTCTTTTACGATTACAAACATAACTGGAGTTCCCAAACAATACGATCAACAATTCAATATGACCTTGGCAAAGGTGATGTCCACCAGCAAGTGCTGGATATTGGCCAACGAAACGGGTGAACATAAGGGCCAATCAGAGCCCGCAGTATTCGAAATGAAAATCAATGAAAACGGGACAGACATCACTTTGAAAATGATCATTGAAAACAAGGGCCAAAGGTATGTGATGTCAGCCCTCTTCGGACAAAACAACAAATGATTTAATTTTTATTGTCATTTATTTTAGCTATTTTTGGAGTGTAATAAACAGCACAGTCTTAATAAAGTCCACTTCAATCGAAGATTTTAAAGAAGGCGTCGAATATGAACTCATAGACAACCAAATAGAGTCCGAGCAGTGGTTTGGCTACAGTTGTGGTGCGGCCACTGTTTCCAGTAAACCAGCAAATCATACAAAACACGGTTTGTATTGAATTTAGTCTTAAGATTGAACTCAAATATAATTAATTTGTTATAAATTTGACAGAAAATTCAAAGATAGCGCTGACGTTCCAACGCTTCCAATTACAACCATTTTATAATCCATTTAATGGAAGGGGAGAGAAGTTTCCTCTCCTTTTCACCGACGCATATGACTGTGAAGTGTGGCTAACACTTCCCTTATGGATGGGTTTAATCGTACTCTTACTTATGTTTACAATCTTATCGATTGGCGTTTATTTCATATCAATACTGAACACTCCGGACAGGTTCGAGAACCCAAAGGCCAAACCTCTTGTAATCACGAATACGGAAGAGTAGACCATATATTCGCCAAAAATAATGCAACGAATTTCTATTTAATATGAATTCCATTTTATTTTTAGTTAAATTTAAGTTAAAATTAATATTTGTTTCGATTATTTTCTTATAAACTCTTTCCTTAGTTTTATCTAAAAATGAAG
Organism: Chamobates pusillus; assembly: GCA_034699945.1. Classification (NCBI taxonomy): domain Eukaryota; kingdom Metazoa; phylum Arthropoda; class Arachnida; order Sarcoptiformes; family Chamobatidae; genus Chamobates; species Chamobates pusillus. The sequence goes on from JAQGCQ010000044.1 coordinate 14,532, forward strand.
ACATTATTAATCTGTGATTTAAGTGCTAATCAAGTGATACATAAAATTAGTTTAGTTTTCATTTTAATATTGATTTGAATTTATTTTTCAATTTGTTTATCAGATTTAAAGAAGAGATTTTCAATTCATTTAACATTTTTAGTTCAATTGAGAGACAATTTTATTTGAGAATCAAAAGAAATACTTTTTGAAAGTAATTTAAAATTAAACAAAAAACAGAGTCTTTGCGATCCAATTGTGTGTACTCCTAAAACCTAGTATTAGTTTCTATGATTTGCTCAAATATCCTCTAATATAGTAATGTTCCATGATAAATTCACGCAAGTTTCATCCAAAATCCTATATTCAACATAAATATACTAGACTAGACATTTGAATGGGAAGTTCTAGGTCAAATAAAAAAAAACTTTAATTAAACTAATTATATCACTTTTAATTGAGACCCCCTATCGTTCGGCTCTGGATTTAAGCCTTTTATTGATTGCCTTCAGATTAAAGTTAACTGCAATGCAATGAAGTGCCGCTTATTCTCGTTATTTCGTTTGATTTCTTAGTCTTTTGATTGATTAATCAAAAAGACTAATAATAATAAAAAATATAATTTTAATTATTGAAACACTTTTAATGTTTAAATTAATGGTTGAATTTATCTTTAAATCTATAAATATATGTAATTCCAGAACAAGTTTGAAGTGTTTGTGTGAATAAAAGTTTTTTGAAATATTTGAAAAATAAAAAGTCAATGGATTTCCTTTTAATTAAGCGATCGATTGTTTTTCTAAAGAAAAAATCAATTGATTTCCTTACAAATGGTCTCAAAAAATGATTATTTTTTGATAGGATTTCCGTCAAATAAATCTAATTTGAGAGCAAAGCAAATATTTTTTCACTTCAATTGATATTTAAAAAAGTCATTAATTGAATGACAAATACATTCATCATTTCTATCGAGAAGTTAACAACAAAAAAATGATGATTAAGACAATCATTTACTTATTTTTTGTGACACAAATGTGTTGTTTGGCCGAAGACGACAATAAGAACTTCAAAGACGGTAAACATTGAGATGAGATGAGACGATGAGTTGTTATGCCTTTACTATGCCTTTAAACCACTGATTGATTTGCAATACTTGACACACTTTACAGAGGAAGTGGACATAACTACTGCCAAATCAATTGCAGTGAAAGACAGTCCCAAATACGTTGATAAGACTGAACCACAATTCGATAACAAAGAAGGACTCAAAGAATTACCAAAAGAAGAATCCCTCCCGAATCCAGATTACAAGGACCAGGAACAATTGCCTAAAAAGACCGAGGACAAATTACCCGACAATTATGAAACAGATGTTAAATCTGAAAAACCAGTTCATAATAACCCTGGAACTGATCCAAAAGGTGAAGGAGTTTCGACAAAAAACTAACCTAAAAACTTGATAAACCTCTTTATTCTTAACCAGACTTTGATTTGGGAAAAGATTATAAAAAAGTTGACTCAAAACAACCCAATAATGGAAAGGAATTCGATAGAGAAATACCAAATGATCCCAACAATAATTATGGCGATGAAAAGGACCCGAATCTAGAAAACGATAAGAAGGACCCAAAAGACTCAAATGTTAAACCAAATTATAGTTATGGCGACGAAAAGGACCCGAATCAGGAAAATGATAAGAAAGACCAAAAAGACCCAAATGTTAAACCAAATTATAGTAATGGCGACGAAAAGGATGAGTACGGAGAGGACCAGAAAGACAAGAAGTACCCAAATATAAAACCAAATTTTGGTGGTGAAGGAGAATATGGGGCTGAGCCACAAATACCAGAATACAAACCACCTGGTTCTAAAAATAGTCACCAAAAAGATGTTGAGATCGCCAATCAAGTTGTCGACAGTTTACTCAAACTTCTAAAAGGAGATTATCGCTCAGAATTTGAACAAATTAAACTTGATGATTATCAACCATTCAACCATGGACGATGGGGTAATTCTATTAATAATATTAATAAGATCAATTATCAAATAATATTCACTATTGACACAAATGAGAATCTTTATTATTTTATTTATAGTACAAAAATAAGAGTCAAAGAATACATTTATTATATAATTGCGAATATATTTGTAATTCAAATAATTTCCTTGAAATCACTCTTTGTTTAAATGAATGAAATTCAAAGTAAGATTCATTGTTTTGATGAAAAACAAAATCAAACTTAATTTAGTCATCTCTTTTGATTTATTAGCAAGTTTAGTTAGATTTAGAATTCTTATTATAAATGTATTTACAATGTATTAAATGCTAAAATTGTGGTAAAACTGTTTGATAGGTTCAGTAAAACTGCACTCAGGAGTGGTAACCGGTTTGACAAACGTAGAAAGAGCTGGAAATGTGGTGGTTGTCGACGAATACGGTAACAAAAAGTTGATTATCGGTGACATCGCTGTCCACGACGTTTACGCCGACTATAAAATGAATGCAAAGCTCTTTAATAGGATTTCAATTAATAACAGAGAACTAAAACTTTGGCTCAAAAAGGCTGTACTGAATTTCAAACTGGAAGCCGACAAAAATCTAAAGAAACTGACTGTAAATGAACTCAATCTGAAGACATTTGAAGACTTTACTGTGAAAAGCGGTCGACTATTCTGGCCCTTCAATAAACTGACGAACGCTATCGTCAAAAGTCAGGAACATGTGATCAAAGATCTCATCAAAAAAGAGTTCGATAAATATATGGGAAAAGTTGTTCAAAACATTCAATTCGATGAAGTTTTTGGCAAATTGTTCTGAAATACTCTGTAATTCAATTCAATTCAATAAAAGAAATTTATTCTAAATATTAAAAAACGAAATTATAATTTTGAATAATACAATCGCTTTATTCGTATTTTTTAGACAAAATCAAATGTATTGAAGGGGTGGACCACACATGCATTCATGAAATGCTATCTAGGTTGTCTAACAAAATTAGCCTTTCTTTCTTTCTTCCTGTTGTTAAGAAAAATATTCACGAATTTTTCTATTTTTTGTCTATTTTTGATTAAATATTACAATAATTCGATATTTCTGTCGACTAATTGAATATTAATTAATTAATACTTATTATAAAACATAAATAAAAGATTAAATGCAATGCTTTTGATTAAAATTTAATTTAAAGTATGCATAAAATGTTAATCGATCACAAATATAGAAATCGTGAGTACACTCCGTCTAAATAAACACCTTTCCTTTTCTATAAAAACTTAACTCAACATATCATGCTAATTTATGCCAAATATTTAAATTGAAAAAAATCGGAGAAGTGTGTCCTTAATTGTTTTCACATGATAATTTTCAAATATTTAAACATTGATAGACATACTATACTATTAATGGATTCGATAAATAAAAAGAATTTATTTTTTATAATTTTTATAATGTGTTTATTTCAATGAAGTTGAGTGAAGTGAAGGGGAGTGAAGGGGAGAGAAGACGAGCCATCATATTTGAAATACCATAAAATTAGGTTATTTATGAAATTCAAATATTCTTCGCCAAAATGTTTAACTTATTATCAGATTAATTGAAAATTTGATTCTATTTCTTCTTTGAAGTTATTTAGAGAACAGCACATAATCAGTGAATTTACATTACAATTGACACATAAATGCTAACAAAATTCAATGAAGTATTAATAGATAAATCGATTGTTTATTCCTATAACTCATAACAATTTCATAAAAGCATCGCATTTATTGTTATTTATTATTTACTTCATTACTCTATAAGAATGAGTCAAATGAGTGAAGATTCCAATAATGTCTTAAATTTATTAATAGAAATAATAAGTGGTTTTCAAAACCTATTTTCCGATTGAATTTGACTCACATTTATGGACAGAAGAGAAAAGAGGAGAAAGGCTTTATTTTTACTATTTTTATTATCCCTTTGTTGTTTAAATTAAGTGACAGCACTAATATAAAAAACTTTCATTCTTAAAATGTATGATAAAATAAAGAAAGGTTTCCCCTTTCATATAGTCTGAGCCCTAAAAATAAGAATAGCCCAAAGAGAGTGAAGATTCCTATAAAATATATTAAAGTTATTAATAGAAATAAAAAGTTGTTTTCAGAACCTATTTTGTGATTGAAATACAAAATTTGACCAAAACTTAGAGACAGAGTAGAAAAGAGGGAATAAAAGGGGAAAAGAGGAGGAAATTGTATTTTTACTTTTATTCTCCTTTTGTTGTTTAAATTAAAAATGACAGCATTGATAAACCTCTGATTTTGGGACTCTTCCTTCACATCTCATCTGTTGTTCGTTGAAGTCAGTCACTCATTCCAGTGAAGTGTTTGTGTGTTCTGTGGTTTTCTACTCCACAGAAACTTATCTCTTGTTTTGTCCTTTCGTTGTATTTTCTAATACTTATATTTTATTGAAAAAGTTCTCTATTTTTTAGAAACTTTTCTCAACAAATGTTTAATTGTCTTTTGTTTTGTGTAATTAAGTAAAAATTTCTGTTTTTCAATAATGGTTTTACCAAGTAGTAAACGGACTTCAGCAATCTTGCTGGTTTCATTAGTGTTGCTCGAGTTAATTTTTGTTTGTCATCACATCAAACAAGCAGAAGCTATGATGAAGAAGAAAAAGCTGATGAAGAAACTTAAAAAGCTGATGCCTATCCTCCAACTTTTGAGCCTGTTAAAAAAGAAGAAGCCAAAGATCATCCCTCTCCCGATTCCTATGTAAGATATTTTATATCTTTAAAATAAACTTGCTAATTCTATTCAATTTATGATTAAATTAAATGTTTTCTTTACAGACCAATGAAGATGAAGGAAATGGAAATGCCGTGTCCTGAGCCAGAAATGATGGTAAGCATTACTAACCATTTTCAATATTGAAATTATTAAAAAAAATAAATTCTTTAAATGACTTAATCATTTAAATTTTAAATGAAATCCTTAAGTATTCTTAATATTTAAACTTAATTTGTGTCAATCAAATATTTAATATTTAATAGATCAAATTTTATTAGATTATAATTTTATCAAATGTTTGGTTAAATATTTAATATTCGCGTTATTAAGAGTTGAGAGTCAAGAGTCCAGACTTTTAAAAAACATTAATTCTGCAATTTATACCTTATTTCACAATTTTGAATCTTAACATAAACTTTCAATTTCGCAGAGTTATGGCGGCGGTGGTGGCGGTTATGGTGGCGGCGGCGGAGGAGGAGGAGGCTATAGTGATATGGGTGGTGGTGAATATGGCGGTGGTGGAGGAGGAGGCTACGGCGGTGGTGGCGGTGGAGGAGGTGGAGGCGGTGGCTACGGCGGAGGTGGCGGTGGAGGCTATAGATAAGAGCAACTGTCATAATCAAAATTAAAGTTCCGTTAAAGTTTACGGCTTTTCATCAAATCAACTTGTCCAATTGTCCAAATGTTTGTCCCTTTGTTTGTTTGTCTCACTGTCTGTTTGTCTCTTTATGTTTCTCTCTCTCTCTCTCTCTCTCTCTCTCTCCCCGTCTCTCTCTCCCCTCCGTCTTTCTCTCCCCTCGGTCTCTTTCTCCCCCTCCGTCTCTCCCTCCGTCTCTCCCTCGGTCTCTCTCTCCCTCGGTCTCTCTCTCTCTCTCTCTCTCTCTCTCTCTCTCCATCCCTCCCTCATTCCCTACATACCTACCTACTTACCTCCCTGCCTACCTCTCTGCCCTATCCTATACTCTCCATCATAAGGAGTAGTGCTTTCCAGTAATGTTATGGTATTCAGTAAATACGGGTCAACGAGTTTTTTGCACCTCTCCATTGCAATTAGTAATATGACTCTTTTGAGCAATACTTGATTTTTAATATGTTTATTGTGTGAAATGTGCCAAAAACCTGTTGACCACTCACTCAAACTCACAACTCTCTAATATATTAGTTTATTAATTGTTATTAACTCTAATTAATTGTTTGTCTTTTTGTGTATTATTTGTTTGTATGTATTGTTGTGTAATATATGTCTCATTTTATATTAATTCTGTAAAAATCCAAATTTCAAAACTACAGTTAAACCACTTTAGTATCCGCCCATATCACCAAAATAGTGTCCCGTCCTCTATATTGTCCCACAAATTATCAAACCATTGCAATAGAATTCAATTAATTTCAAGCCTGTTGAGTATCCCTCCTAAACCCCCTTCAAATGTGTCATTCATATCCTGTTCACCCATCAACCTATCCATCCATCTGTCATACTATCAATGTTTTGCTGTAATTTCAATGTTTTAAAAATTTTTATAAAATTCTATAAAACTATTTTTCTAATTGAAACAGATTTATATTTTATCAAGCTCCTATTATTCATCAATTATATTTTACATGAATTTTACAATCGAATCAAAAATTGTAAGATTGATCTTGAATCATTTATCCCTTTTTCAAATTGAATAAAAATTATATTTCTAAAAATTGATTATTCGACTAAATTTCTTAAATCATAGAAACTTTGATGAAAGTCCTAACTTAAGACCTCAACAATTTTCAAATTATTTAAATTGCGTTAATGGTATTCCAACAATTACCTTGGCACAAATGGAATCACTTCGATAACATTTTCCAATAAGGCTCATATTTATATTAATCCTTATGTTTGTCTTATTGTCCTTATTGTCTTATTTGAAATGTGGTGATTGAAAATTCAAAATATTATATGAATAAAATTATCTTGGTTATAAGTTATAACTGGCTAATATTAGTAAAATTCTCTACTCTATTGAGAAGTATCTTCTTTTTTGATGGCATTTATTCAAAATAAAGAATATTTGTGACAAAAAATTTGAATTAGTTCATTAAATATGTGACCATGACAACTGTGTTTGGACTCATTTTCTATTGGTTGTAAAAAGTGCAACTGTCCAATAGAGACAACTGTCCAATACTGACATAATATAATAACAAACAATATTACAGTTGCTATACATTAGATACCAGACTTCGATTGATATTTGAAATGTTATCAAATCTAATGTAAACTTATATTTTCAATAGAATTTCGCATTCAATTGATTGTCAAAACAATCGAATCAAATGCTGGATGAGTTTGAAATACACTGACAAACAGTATTAAAGTCCATCTAATAGTTTCACTGATATTAATATCACTTAAATATTAAGTTAATAATTGTTTTATGCGTTTATAATGAGTTTGTGATAACTTTATTCAACTATTAATGGCTTTTGAAAACCACTTTTTAATTCTTTGTTTAAACTCTTATTAAGAACTTATTTATATTTATTATAAAAATTTATTTTAAAATTCAATGAATATTATGTAAAACAATTAATTGTGAAAATATGAATCATTTTAATTTTATTTCATTTGCCATTTGTTTTGGATTTACAACATTTCTAATCAACCCATCAGTCAATGGTTTGTAATTTTATGACTCATTTAATTGTTATTAAAGTTCTGTCATTTGACTCAAAATTAGTTTTTCTTTTTTTAAGTTGAAAACTAAAATTGACTCACTTTTAGTAAACTAAACACAATAACTGATCTTGTTAAAGTAGATTGTTAAAATTGTAAATCATCAAGTCTATTCTTTAGGCTATTTTATCATGAACAACAGTTGATGTATTATAAATTGTGCAAATTATTATGTTGTGTTGTCTAGGTCAGTTATCCACACGAATACTCACAATAAATGCCAACACCACTGAAGAGTTGGCCATTTATGACAGTGAGAACCCGCCCGAAGAAAGGGTTCGTTTCATAACTGTTGGCCTCCACTCACAGAAAGACAATCTAACGCTTTATAAAAGCAATTCATCTAGTTCAGTTATTGGACACGACATCGGATTGATTCTTATGACTTCTGAAGATAACGGATATATTTTTATTTTTAATAATAATTCTTATGACGTGAATGCATTGCTCACAACTAGTCAACATGGTGATAATGGTAAATTGACATTCAAGCTTTGAACCTAGATCAATTGATTAATTTGATTGATAGATCCAGTACCAGGTGGTTGTAATCAAGAGTTTCCATTGAAACTCTCCCCGTTTTTCAGACTTTATGACAATCCTTTTATGAATCGACTCGATTATCAATTGGCAAACATCGGTAAATGATAATCTTGGTCATTCTCAACAAACTAATTGCTTGTTGATTAGGTTCACCAAAAGGGTACAAACCCTTGAATTGCGAGAAAAGTCAATTCTTAATAAAATACGATATTTACGCCTATTTTCTTAAGGAAAATGACTTCACTGAATATGAATACTTTCGGGCCATTACTCTAATGAGTAATTTATCCGATATAACAGAATCCTCTTCCAGAGTAATAATTAATCTTGTAAACTTAATCAAAAACGCTAAACAATTGTTTATGCTAGTTAACTAATCTATCGACGACTCGGTCCTACTTTTACTCATATCCGGGCCGAGGAATTGTGTATAACATAATCGCTTCGTCGCAGAACTACCGCTCGGCATACGTTCCGATCGCTACCTATGACTGCAAGGACTTAAACAATTGCGTTAATCACAGTTAGTATTAATATTTATTCAAACTTTATATTCAAATATTAAACAAAATTCTATTTATTCTTCAGATATCTATGGCTTAGGAATGGTTGTCATCTATGGGTTGATTGGATTCATTGTGTGTTTGAGGGGACACTTCTGGTTCCAAAGCCGTCAGTTTCTTATCAATAGTTGATATAAGAAGTGTTAATATTTTGCAATTTATTTAATTTACAGAAATGTTGTTTTTCGGTCTCATTGACGGCTCATTCATCTCTTATATCCTTTTATCAAAATATGCGGACATCAGTGAAACCCAAACAATAATTTACACCCTTTCCATTGGTATAGCCATAGGCTTTCTTTGGCTTTTTATATGGAAAATACTGAACATTCCGGCCCTCTCTCTTCTTTTGACGGGACTAACCCTCGGATTTCTATTGATATCAACGGTTTTGTTCACAACAATCGGAAATTTAGAGTTATTTCACAACGATATGAACTATTGGCTCATTATGTGCTGCACTTCAATACTAATCACTCTATTCTTTCTTATGGTTAACGCAGTTGTGGTAATATTTGTGACAATATTTGAGATGAGCTAGTTAATTACAAAACTAATTTTATTACAGTTAAGTGTTGTCTCGTCCTCTATAGTGGGCTCATATTTGTCAGTCGTTGCAATCGACCGCTTTATCGACGGTTCGCTTTCGTTCATTGTTTTGAATGTAGTGAAACGGGCGCTCTTCCACTACACGGCATTCAATACCGTCCCCTTTCAGAACAAAGGTATTAATTTAAGTCAACTTTTTATGATTTTTCATAACTTGAATATACATTCAAAACAGATATAGTTTTAGCGTTTCTTTGGGTTTTGTTGTCTTTGACGGGAATAGTATTACAAATGTATAACTCGAGGGACAGAAACAGAACTCCATTCCCGGCGCCAACGAGTTGTTCGCACCCACACAGAGAGCGTCGGCGCTCCAGAAGAGGCGCATATGAGATCTCAGAGCGGAGGCAAAGTAATCGACGACTTAGAAACAGACGTTGGAGTCCTGTGCCGTCCGCACCACAGGACAGACCCGACAGACCAATAAATGGTCGGGTCGTTGACGAAAGAACTTCTCTTTTATATCCTAATTATAATATCAATACCAGTCCTAATGAAAGACTAGCCAGAAGTGATACCCCTCCACCAGACTATGAGCACATCACGAGTGCCAACCAAAGACAATACCTATCCATTTAATAAGAACTACTCTGTTCTAGTACAAATTACATTCAATTCAAATCTTGTAAAATATACTTAGATTAAGATAAAATCGTTAAAATCAATATCTTGATCAAAGTTATTAAAATATCTTGCTTATTTACGAAATATACTCAATTTTACTCAAATTAAAAATCATTTCAATAAACAAATAAAAGTTTTCAAAACAAAAAGGTTTAAAAAAGTTTTTGTTTTGTTTGGTAGTCATGACTACCGATAAATTAAAGGAAGTTTTGATTTGCCTTAAAGAGTAAATAAACGAATAAATACCTAAATTGTACATGATGATATTACTGATATTACTGGTATTGATGATATTCAGTAGCATTTCTAATCAACAGTTGTCATACACTTCATATCATAAATAAATAAAGCGATCGCTTTTGTTATCAAAACAATAAACTCATATTTCGACCAAAAAATTATTTCAACTCTAAATACATAATAAAGTCATTCAAAAACGAGTCAAGTCTTGAGTTTATAATCGATTGGTTTGAAAACATTTTGATAAATCATATCAACCTTAAAGTCCTTCAAAATTGAAATCTTATGATAAAGCAAATCATAAAACATAATATTTCGTAATATTTTCATTAATATTTTCATTAATATTTTCAAGTTCATTTTAATTTATACGTCAACCAAATATTTTGTTTGTGGAGATAATAAGTATTTCTCAGTTCTATATTTTGTTCTTGTGATAGAATATATAAATTGTCAAACTATCTTGAATCTTTTTATTTATAAATTGTGGTTAAAATTGCAATTATTATTAAATCAATATTTGTATTAAAGGTTAACGATATTTGTGTGCGGATTGTATTGCGTTCAACAAAACAGTAAAGTTTCAGTCGAGTGACGAAAGTCATAAACAAATAGTTTGACTGAAGTACTGATGTCTTCTCAAATCATCTCTCAACTTATTTCAAATGCCTGGTGCAACAAAAACAAACAATCATTTTAATCTTGGTGAGTGCCTTAATTGTTATTCAAACGACAAAAATTTATGTTTCGATTGAACGATCAACACCTAGCTCCAATTATAAGTCTATTTTAAACTTTCAATATTTAAGTTATGATCAGGGAAGACCACTGATTACACCTTTTTGTGTATGTTATCCTTGTAATAAATATGAATACTAGATGGCACTCTAATACAACCTAAACTGTAAATACTCCAGCTCTAAATCTAAAATAATTTAACCAAAAATTAAGATTATGGAGGACAGCCCAAATTATCATGGATAAACGTAATTTTTATTCTTAAATTTAACCAAATAAAATTAGCATTTTCATCGTGATCAATCAATCAACCCAGATAGAAATAAAACCAATGAATATTTCACTTTTTATCGAATTAGATAAATTCTAAATTAATATCTTATTTGAACAAGGCCAATTATATTGGAATCCAAAATAAAATAGAATCGAAATGAGTTTCCGTCTGAGTGTATGTCTGTCGACAATATCTATAAAATAGTGATTATGAAAATTAACTAGATTACATCAATTGCCTATTAATAATGATGGAAAAGCAGTGACTCTTCTGGGAAAAGTGCCAGAATTTATCATAAAAAAAGTAATAGTAATTCAAACGACAGTCGTATCACTGATTGCTCCGTTTTTCACGTAATAACTTATTTTTAAGCATTACTTCCCTCTCGGATGGAGTTTCGGCTCTAACTCTACGATTGTTTGAGAATTAAAAAACAAAATATTTATAAACCGAGAGAAAGATGTGATCTATTTATAAATAGTGAACAAAATAACTGTAATGTTGTGTAGATCTCAACAAATGCTCTCTCCTTTGAAAGACATTTTTGATTCTTTGCTCTTCATTTTAATTCAATTCAATGTGAATTTTTCTAAATATATTTGAGCTAGCTAATAAATATATTCCCAATTTTGATATGGAAAAGTTACTAGATTAGAAGAAACTGATGAAAAATTATACTTATTCTCAACAATCAGTTTATTAAATTGTTCTGAATAATAATAATTGTGCAAGTTAACTTTCACAATAATACTGGATCTTAATTATTGATTGGATAGGAGGCCATCACTTCCATACGAAGACAGAGCCTATGAACAGTACGAAACCTCCTGTGCCGTACAAACCTCCCGGTCTTCTACACAAACCGTCTGTCAGTAAAATCAAATCAGGTATTCATCGAATAACTGCTAATAAATAATATCTTCAAATATTTGGTTAACTTTTGTTGTGAACTACTTTTGGGTTCTTTCTATCAGTTCTTCGAAATTCTTTTTTTCAATTTTTCTTTTTATCAAATACTGTACTCTTGTTTTGTGTCCCAAAACCCTGTGCTCTGAATGTCTGCCAAAAATAATAATAATAATAATGAGAGTCAAATAAAAAGTTCAATGAGTAATATCGACGACAAAAATTGTTCGGGTGATACGAATGGAGTGGGTGTTACGCCACAAATTCAGATCACTTGTGATAACACTAGTCTTAAATCAGAGACCAGTTCTGTTTGCCGACCCCTAAAGTTTGGCGGTTCAGCTAATGAAGAGGCACAGACTAACCAAACGTAAGTCAATACATGATGTTTCAAAATAGAGCTAATTTCACCATGCTTAATTAAAAGTTTAGTAATTTTAAAAACGATAATCAATTCAATAGTGTTTATAACGTTTGTGAAGTCGAAAAGGATGGGACGATAGGCAGCCAATTATCTCGATTCCCCAAATTTGTGCAGTGCCAAAATGACTCCGAAGAGAAGACTGTCTGTTGCGCTAATTTAGCCGTCAATTTATATAACAAAGCACTAGAATCAGCTAAAAGAGCACTGCCTCACAAGTAAGACATTATTTCAAATAAAATCAGAAAAATATTCATTAATATGAATGAAATTCAGAACCAAAAGAGGACCGCAATTCCCGAGAAGTTTTGGTGAAGACTTTGAGAGTCTCGGTCCGGAAGGGTTCAACTACTTAGACGACGGACAGACTGAATGCTCGTATGACTACCGCGACATTGAATTCAATAGAGACTCAATGTTTAGACCGGATATCTTGGCTCAAAATACGGACTTAATGCTAACCAGTGGTGATGTGCCCACAAATCTCAATGAACTCCAAGCAAAATATGGATTACCAGAAGAGGCGGATAGAGTACAGCCTTATAAACCACAACAACAAACAATTAACACAAATTCAGTCCCAAAACCGGTGAATACAATCAAAAATACAAAGAAATCTGAATTGAAGACAGAAGTGGCCATCAATAAGGACTCGGATTCAACTACTGATATGTTTGACACCTCCACAAATGCCATTGAAGAAGGGATTATAGTGAAGAGTCGAACCCCTTCTATTGACATTCAGTCAAAACTACCTCTAGCTTTAACTGCGACGCCAGAGCCCGTTCCCAGCACTTCGTCTATCAATTCAGAGAGTGCTCCGGTAACTCAATCAGATGCAAGACCTGGACCATCAACCCTTAGTCCTCCTGATATTAGTGGCACCCAAAAGGTTCAGTCAGAATCACATAATCTTGGTGCTAATGTGAGGGCGAGGCCACTGGGAATGGCCACAAATAGACCGCCCGATAATATGGATGAATTGGCGAAAAGGACGTCACAATTAATTATTGAAACTGCCTTTGAATCGATCGCCAAATCAAACCCCGAAGAGATTTCACAACAAGTTTTGGGAGAAAAGCACTCAAAGAAGTCTTCGACAGAATCTAATGCTAAGGATTTGAAAAAAGATAAGAAATTATTGGAAAAGAAATTAAAAGAAGAAGAAAAGAATCGAAAGAAAATTGAAAAACAATCGAAAGATATCGAAAGGAAAGAACGGAAGAAATTGTTCGACAGATTTTCATCGGACGACAAACAAAAACGAAAAATACAGAAAAAACAGAAAGAATTCGAAAAAATTAAGAGAAAAATGTCTGAAAAAGTGAAGGACTCCACGAAAAGTGAAGTCGAAGACGATATAGAAGCAGATGATGAATACGAACCGCCCGAAGGATATCGCGACCGACAAAATGACGACATCGTTGAACACCGCAAACAACAGATTGTTGAAAGTGTTGATCCGTCCACTGCCGAGGGTTCAATCAAATCGGTAAAACTGTCCGCTGAGGAAGTGCTTAGAAACGAGGCATTGGCTAATATAAGGGAAATCGGTGTGACTTACGTTCCATCAGATGATGGCATCGAAAATGAGACTTTTGAGGACAACGGCAGCGCTAAACCTAAATCAAAGTCAGGCTCTTTTCGAATGCCTCGAATAGAATCGTTTAAATCAAAAGTTCGAACAATTTTTCCGAAGAAAACACAAAAAGTCAGCGAAAAAACGAATCAAAAAACTGACAAAACATCAGAAGAAAAGTCTAAGTATTTGTCTTCAGAGACGAGTCAATCGGTTCCCGCAATAATTGTCAATTCGAGTACAATCGATGGTCAAAAACAATTACATGAATATGAAAATGTTGGCACAAATCCCGATTCAGCGGTCAGTCCTAAAGAACTGAATGCAAATCAATGGGAAACTGAAGACGAGGACAGACAACAGTTTCTCGAAAGGGTTTCAAGGGTTGAATCGCCTAAAATTGGAGCAAAAAAGCGAAAGAAGTCCAAAACTCGGGCAAAATTGGATCGATTTAAAGCCAAAGCAATGGAATCGTTGCCTAACATCAGGTCTATTGTGCCAAAAGTCAAGGGTTTGGTAGGTGTGAGCCGTCCCGAAGAAAAATTTAAAGACATGGATTACGAGCGCTTTATATCAGATCACACCTCTGGTAGACATCGATTTGATGCTGACTTCGATTGTGTTTCTGATTCAGAATTATGCGATTCTTTGCGTCGATCGGGAGGTATGAGTTCAGGTCTGGGAAGACATCATGTTTATGAAGAAATGGCTGCTACTCAAGAACGCCTCGACGCTTATATGAGTCCAGTATCCGGCCCTCTGAGACCTCCGCGTCGATTCTCAAGCCTTAAAAATATTCAAAAAGTTGCGTCCACTCCATCTCTGGCCACTCAAGTACTGCTCAAACCAAAACGAATACCACCTCCAAGGCCACCACCGCCAAGACCTCCTCCCCCGAGAATGATGCCAATGGTGACCATCTCTACTTTCAATTCAAATTTGAGGCAAAACTCACTCAAACGTCGGCCCAAACAGAAAGTTCCGCCAGAAATATATTACAGTAATCTTAGAATGAATTTCAAACCAAAGCATCGTTTCGTTAATTTGAAGGCAAACAAAATGGAAGTGTTGGCCACTTATGATGAGCCGAAGCCACCGCTTCCTGTCTTTAGTAAACAACAGATACCGAAAGTGAGAGCAATGAGAGCCGAAACACTTCGAAGAGTTAATCAGAAAAACGCTTTGAATTCAGCTCTGAGTCAATGTTTTCGATCAAATACTATACCTTTGAAAGAAAGGAATGAACTGATTATCAGCCCTCAAACGGTTGGGCCAACGCCTCCGCCCAGACGTAAACGTAAAGCACAGCGCAGTCAGACTATGGATGCACTCGAATGGCATCCTTTCAGTTGGAAGACACGCCGATGTCGTTCTCTAACAGAACTGGACTGCAGAAAACATAAAGATGTGCGCTCCAGACGTGCGCACAACTATGAGAATATACCGCCCAAGACAACAACAGGCTCTAGGCCTAGATCACCCCGACCCGCCCGTCCACCACTTCCTACTTCTTATTATTCTTCTAATTCTTTACACTCTTCTAAACGCTATCTTTCAGATAACTTTCATATTTATGCTTCAATTTCTCGTAAAGGAGGTCATCCCAATGTTGGCCGTCCACTACCACCTCCACCGGTGCCGCCTCGACCTAAATATATACAGGGTATGCCTTCTTTTGAAAACATAAATTAAGAATCGAGTGCTAATAAAAACAAAATTTATTTATTCAAACGACGTTTTCAGTAAAACCAGTGCCAAAAGCAGTCGTCCCAAAGACAAGAGATGTTAGTGTCAGCACTAAAGACAACGGTTTGTTTGAAGTCTGCGAAAAGCAGACGCAAATCGATGCCAGAAATCAGTCTTTATTTGAAGACGTAAATGGAAATGAAGTGGAATTGGATGCGGAGCGAACCCCCACCAATCCATTAACGCCCACCACACCCACCAATCAGACTCAAGTACTATTCCTTCCGGAAAGGGTTAGCGCTACTACTAACGGAAACAAGGATTTAGTCGAACAATGTATTGGTCTGAATGAGTCGACGGCTACTCTCTCTTCAGTGACGACAACCAATTGGTTCGACGCCGAAAACCCGGAACCGCTTAATGCTCATCCATATAAAGACTATGACCAGGACACACTCAATGACGATATCAGTTCAATTGCATCCAATTATCAATCATTTAGTTCTGATGTAACAGTGACTCAATCCAGAGAAGAAACACCAGTTCCCGAACCCGATGAAGATGTGACACCACCTTTTGAACAGAATAAGAGGACTGTACCAAAGCCAGGTAAGCAAGCTCACTTTTATTAAAAGTTTTCAAAAAAAATTGTGACATTTGCAGCCACAAGATCTATGTCCACAAAGATAGTGTCAGATATTCCTCCAGAAAGACCTGTCACCAGACGGTCACTCCCTTCAAATGTGATCGAAGCCGAAGATAACGAAGAATTGTTTGGAATGAGTCGTGAATTACATTCAGAATTGAAGAATATTTTAGAGAAGAGAGCATCGGATCTCTCATCTGAAAGACCGGACAGTATTGCCTCATCGGAAGCGTCTTTTCAAGAGGTAAGTCCTCCACTCTTTACTTCAATTCTGGTCTCAATTAGTTATAATTTATTTGGTTTTTGGATGACTTAAAAGATTCTTATTTTTGTTTTCAATTTCTTTTCTTTTCATTTATACTTCACTTCAATTCACTTCTCTGTCATTCATTTGCGAAGAAATTCTGAGAAATATCTTTCATTAATTCAATTGAAAGACTCGTTGAAAGAATTTGTTTATTTATTTCAAAACTTTCTTTTCAATAATTTATAGACTTTTTAGGACTTATTCTATTCTATAAACACTTTTTAATCTGTTATTCGTTAATGTTTTCGATTGGATTGTTATTAATCATGTATTTTGTATCGATATTTGTTAAACCAAAAATTCAACTTGCCAATAAATTAATTCATTCAAAAATACCTATTATCAAAAATATCAAGTTCATAAATCTACTCAATTTAAAAGGATTAATAGTAATTTTTTTTCTCCATAAATACTTAAGTTTCAAAAGTTTTGTATTAGTGACAAAAATTGGAATATATCATAATATATCCTGCTAATTTTCCAAACATATGCTAAAGTTGTTTCCACCAAATTTAATAATGAAAACTAGAGTTTCCTGCATGCGCATATATTAATAACTTGGAAGCACTTATAAAACTTAGTTAATCATTCAAACTTGAATTTAATCGAGCGATCAAAATATTGATTATATTGCTTGTATTACCAAGATGTCTCTATTTAAGTAAGATATTCATATATTTTACCCCAAAAAATATATTTTGTGTTAATTATGGTCAGTCATACTGTTATTCAAAAAAGTTTACAAGGTTATATTATTGAGGTCAATAGAAACTAATAACTTATAATAGTAGTGGTGGTTACCCCCCATCGATATACATCATTAAAACAGTATTGTTTCGTTTAATGAGAGAAATGTCAAATATTATGATAAA
>JAQGCQ010000045.1:0-31938 GCA_034699945.1 Chamobates pusillus
TAAGGGCAAAAACCCTTTGGAAAACCTCTAGAAAACCCCTAAAAAACCTTAGGTCACGTGATTTTTTTTCTGTGTGTTCCTCACAATCTAAGGGTTAGTAAATTACTATTTATTTTGCCGTAAATACTGTGGAATAAAATCAATGAATTGTCATTCGTTTGTCAAAAGTTACGTAAAAAGGGGGCACTTCTTGAGGGCAATACATGACTCAATACATGAGAGAAATGGGAGGAACGTTGGGTGAAATCATTTTATTTTTAATTTGAAATCTCCTCAAAACTAATATTCAGTTTATGTAAAATGCAATCAAAGTTTGACTCAAAACTAAGCGCTCATCAATTGGTTTATTGGAGTTTTACGCGATTATTGTGTTCTGTGTTTTGGCTCTAAAATCAATTGAAATAATTCATCAAATATTTTGATAAGAAATTAATCGATAGCTTATGTAACAGAGTTTATGAGCTAAAAGTGTCAGTCCTTTTGGAGTGAGTCCTCAATTGAACTCTTCTCTCGAAGCATAAGATTGTGATGTGATTGGAGTCAACCAAAAGATGGCTTTTGTCGGACCACTCATCCACTCGTCGGCCCTTTTCCTCACTCTTCTGGTCATCGCTTTAGTCATTAAGCAATCAAAACAAAGTGAGTTAACACTCATTAAGACTTTCATTCAATTTTTATCATTTGATTCCGTTTTCAATCAATTATTTCATTAAATGTCAAAACGAGACTCAAATTGAGTTAAAAGCTTTCAGTTTATTATTCAAACGATTACTGCTTTCCTTTTTATTTGATTAAAAGGCACTTAAACTTAACTTTGGATTTAATATTTGTATGTATTCTCCGGAATATAAGCCAATTGACCGCAAATTATTAGTTTAGTGGTTGTAGTGGTTATAGTGGTTGTGCTCAACAATAGCCGACACACCCGTTATTCTGTACTATCGGTTCATTACATAATTTTTATCGCAAAAAAATATAAAATTTCATTTTGCGTTTGAAATCATTAGAAAAGAGCCAAACATTGCTTTTATTTGCATTGAGATAACCATTTATTGCTATAATTAGTCAACCAATAAATTATTCGACAATTCTTTGGCTCAGAATCTGCTTTACATTGAATTTCAGTTCAATTACTTAAAAGTTTTAATTATTCAAAAAATAACAGACTTTTGATTAATTATCAAATGATTTCATTAATCTATTATCGCATTCATTATTCTTAAGATTTAATTGAAAAACAAATGAAAAGAAAACATAAATTTGTTAATCGAGAGCTTGTTTTCCAAAAAATAGGCCACAAAAATAAAACTCAATTTTTTGGAATTCATTCAAAATTTTGAGACTAACTTATGGTTAGCCTTCAAATACCAAAATAAGAGTTATATCACTAAATATCCATTAAATTCATTTCAATTCAAGCCATAACTGAAACATATGTTAAATGCTTTCACTTTTATTATTCAGACATTAATCAAATCAAAAACCTTTTAATGATTATGTCATATATTTTTTGACATTTATCTGAATGTAAACAATGAAAATCCAATTTATTTTCTTTTTGTATGAAAACAAATATTTTCAAATTCATTAAAATTGTCTTTTGTTTAATCAGTTTTGCACTTCTCATAAGGGATTGCTATGAATAGCTCATTATTGTAAAGTTTGTCCCATTTTCAGTGATAAACCAATTATTTCTCACCTGTTTTGTGCTTTGGGTTAACTATAAGTTCAATTATCTATTGAATAATTTGAAAACTGCCCATGAACGTATTTGTTAATTGAACTCTTTTTGTTTATTTCCCAATTTATTCCTTATTTAGTATTTATGAGTCAAACGATAGTCTTATCGATGACTTAAATGACACCAAATCTTACAAATTGCAGATTTTTTCCATTTATTTAATGAACACAATTTGTCAATAATTTAGAAATTCTTCGAATAAAAGAGTCATTCATTTGAGTGAAAGTTTTTCTAAAATAAATAAAAGCGTTTGTCTTATCTCTGTTTTTAACAGTTTATCTAAAAAACAATTATTTCAATTAATAACCAAAAAGAGATAAAGAGATAAACTCCTCTCAAAAGTACTTCCGATTCGCGATATTTGATTTGGTGGTAATAGTTGAGCAAGCACATTATTCACATTTTACAATTACCCACATTATTCAAAATAAATTCATGCGAATAATAATTTAATTGAAGGTTTCATTAATATATTATTGAGGTTTAGATTGCGCTTGCTAATTATTATCATGTTGAATTCTGTTATTTGCTTTTGGATAAACGAATAATTTAATTACAGTTAACTCCAATCAATTCGAGTCTTCGCGACAGTTATATCCGTTGCGGTCTTACAGAGAGGTCCAAATCTTTCATTATGTGATACCCGAAGAGGTGGTTGAGGCCAAGTGGCGGTTCAACGCCTCCAACTTTTACGGCTCATATCTAAAAAGTTCACTTCAGGCGTATTCCTCACAAATGAATTTAATTGGTGTCCGTTCGTGTGAAGCACAGAATCTAACGGTTCACTTAAGGCGCGGAAGTCTACCCATAATTAATATAAATAACGCCTCATTTCCTGAGAATCTGTTGTCAAACGACTCACAACAGTATTCTATTGAACTGAAGAGCAACTCATCGATTGTGGTCTTCAATATCACTCATCCATTGCCCGGCGATTGGTTTGGTTTATCGTATTTACATAAAACTGATGACAGGATATCACAAAAGGGACTCGAAATTGAATGTCAACACAAACTGACTTCGAGTCTATCCTTCAAGAAATACAATGATTTAAAGCCAAAGAATGATATAATAGTCTTAACGCCAACCCTTTCTTTAGTACAAAACATAACAGAAACGACTGATTTTAAATTTTATATGAATTCAAACTGTTTTAGTGCCAAACTATTGGTCCCGAAGTGCGCACAAACGCCACAAACTATGATTAATCAAAACGTGTGTCCAATACGTCTTTATTCTCGAGGAAAGGCTTTGCCGTCTTCTCAAGAATACGACTATTCTTTAAATTGTAGTAAATCTGAGTATTCTTCTGAAGACTGTATTTTGGTTTTGAATTCATTGCCGACTAATTCGTGGACTTATGTCCGAATCGAACCAAACGAACAACACTTCAATGACTTTAAAATAGAAGTCACTCTTCAGTTAATTATTGATCAAAACCGCGATTGTGTGACAAAAACTATTGATCCACAAGTAATGACCGGAACCGACACACCGGTGACCACCTATTCTAGTCCTGTTAGTACTAATCAAACGGCTTTGGATATAACAGAGTCATTGAGACCCTACCAGATAGGTCTGACCCGTTACGACACAATCAATAGTCTAGAATTCAAGTACAGTCACGTCGACGCCACTGAATTGAAACCCAATCAAAATATATCTGTATTTTTCGATATACCGAACGATCGAACATCAATTCTCGAGTTCGGAATCATTCCTCAGACAGATATCGGAGGAACCCTTTCCATTGACTTTGCGATCTCTCCCTTCACTAATAATTCGCAACAAAACTATTCCGTCGCTCTCTGTCTTCAATTCGAAAGAATAGGGTTTTCTCCAAATTGTTTGCGTGAACTCACACTTAACACGAGTTCCAAAGATTTTATTGACAGAACAGCCATCAAAACAATTTTAATTCCATATCCAAAACCTGGCAATTGGTTCATAACTCTAAAAGCTGCTTGCTATTATTCCGATTATTATTTGGCACCGATGCCAACCACTTGTGAACAGAACAGTACATCTATTCTTTTGGACATCGCTTCGGCGCCATGTCTTCATTCGAAGTGCGCTAATCGGGGAAAATGCGTTCAATATTTGAGTGGAGGCATTCTGTTCAGCTCCTGTTCCTGCAAAGGAGGTTCGATTAAGAAATAATTCTAAATTATTATTATTATTATTAACTAATTTTGTTATCATAAAGGATGGAAGGGCTGGTTCTGTAACGACGGATCACAAGCCACACCTGAAGACCAACTTTTGCTCAACTTTTTGTTACTGACTTTAAGTAATATAATGTTTATCCCGTCTGTGATATTATCCACGTATAAGAAGTTCTTCACCGAAGCGTTGGTTTATTTGACAACAATGACCGCATCGACAGTCAGTCCTTTTTTATTTGATTTGAAGTGATTTGTATTAATAATTGTATTGTTTGACCACTACTCCAATAGCTATACCACGCCTGCGATTCTGATTATCCGCAATCGTATTGTCTGCTGAACTTAAATGTCTTACAATTCGGTGACTTTTATTCGGCAATTCTGGCCTTTTGGGTAACTTTAGTCACTTTGGCAAATATGCCAGACCTGTGCCGCGCGTTCTTTCATCTTTTCGGAGGGATTCTGATTGCATTCACTGTGGAAACCGATCGGACAAGTCTTTGGGCTTTTGCTCTGCCGGCGGGTATCGGAGCCGTTATTCTTATAGTTTCGTGGGTTAGTTATCACTCACTTTTGAAAACTATTTTCATTTCTAAAACCAATTTAAACCAATAGACTGTTCAGTGTTGTCGTAAGTCATGTTATCCTTCGGGTCGGTACTGGATATTCAGTATTTTGCCCGGAATTGCATTGACTGCGGGCGGACTTGTCGTCTATGCCTTCTTTGAAACCGAAGAGAATTACGCCATAACTCATAGGTTTGACTCAATTATTGATTGTTTGGATTAATTATTAAAGAGATGTCTAAATGTGTGTATAGTTGTTGGCACGGCATAATGGCTTTGGCCCTACTCTTTCTGGTGCCATCAATGAAGACAGACGTCGAAGAAGAAGAAGTCGGTGGCAAAGGTACTGACACTGAGACATATTATGAACTAATTGGCGAAGAGGGCTCTCATTTAGCGCGGGTTCCGCCCCGTTAAGCATTTTGTCATTAATATTAACATTCAGTCAATTAAATTAGACTCAAAAATCAATTATATATTACATTATAAAACGAATTAGTATTACATATGACTTAATATACAATTTTTAGTCACATTTTATTTATTAATCGATTAATAATCGAAAGATCTCTGAAAATACTGTGAAATACTTGTAGTTATTTATTATAATATTTAAATAAAAGCGAAGTTTAATTCATGTGATAATTGATTGTTTTCTGTCTTTCTCTCCCGTTCTGTCCATTTATAGCCAAATGCAACGCAAAGTTAGCTCACGTCGAGTGGAGACCATCGCATACGAGCTTTAAGTTCTTGAATGACGACATCGATATGTTGTGACCTATGGTTGGATCCATTCTCTCCTTTCGTACGACATTTTTGCAGCTATTATTCAAACAAATCTCAAATCAAAAAACAAATGAAATCCACACAAAACTCAGTGAATGCTATGTTTTATCCACAAAACTATTGTTTGTCGTTTGAAACCCAAAGAAATATTGAAATATTTGATCAAATTTTATGAACATTTGTTAAAATCTGTTTTAAATTTAAGCCAAAACTAATGATTCGATTGTTTGTTGAACTGAACAGAGAATATATAATAGATTTTCAAACTATAGTTAATTCAAACCCTAAGAAAGTGATGAAAATTGTTGTTTTAGGAGTCGTTTCCAAAGAAGTGCTCTCTTTGTCTGTTAATCTTTAAAAATATTTAATTAAAATATTAATTATATAAACGAAAAGTCAGTCAATACGTCGAAGCGATTGCCAATTATCTCATTTTGAAGCAATAATAGCACAGACATCAGGACTGACTTCAGTTATTTACAAATGGATTTACATTTAAAACATTTTAATCGTTATTTATATCCATTTATTGTTTAGAGATTTAAATTATTAAATGATTTAATGAACAAATGTTTAATGAAAAATGACATCATTTATCACTCCTTCCTTGAGATATCCTCTGAAGAAATGCTTGTCCTTTGTTTTTGCGAAACTTCTCGAATGGATCGTTGTCTGCGTTTTTTACACCGACTCCTTTATAGAGTTCATTCCGTTCTCTCACTTCTCCGCCTTTTATTGGATCTAAAAAATGAAAAATTTATATAAAAATTCATAAATGAGTTGAAACTCTGATGCAAACCTTGAATGCCTTGTCCGGCAGCGCCCAGTCCTGAAGCTCCAGACCAACCCATCTTTTTGAGCATCTGATGACCTTTATTTGATTCATCAATTCTTGACTCGGGTTTGGCATAAGATCTGAATATTTGTTTAATTAACAAAAGTTTAATTAAATGCAAAAAAAAGTTTTACTCAAAACATACGCAAAACTACGAGAAGGGGAAGGACTAGAACTCCGACTTCTGCTTTTACTTCTACTCCGCGATCGATAAGAACGATCGGGACTTCTTGATCGAGATCTAGATTTTGAGTGCGATCGGGAATGCCTTCTTCTGGAACTTGAAGGCGAACGGCTTCGACTTCTACGAGGTTTTGATTTTCGAGGACTAAAAGTACTGATCATTAGAGAAGTCCAAACAATTATATAATGTGCGGACAAACCTCTTATCTTCTCTGTATTCCCTGTACTTCCTCTTCGGTGATGGACTTCGTTTTGAGTGAGAACTCGAATGAATACTCGAATGACTTTCAATGTTTTGATTACTTATAGAATCGATTTCATAATTATTTGAATCATTTTTATCATAATTTTGATTGAAATCATTCGAAGTGTCGATCGATTCGAATCCATTCTTTGACTCTTCTTTTAGTTTCTTTGAATGACTCTTGGCTTTGAAGAACTCATAGAGGCCTAACTGTTCCCATCCGTCACTATTTCTGGGCCTTTCATGAGTAGGCGGTGCATAAAACATTTCGACGGCCTGTAGTAGTCTATCATTGGGCGGAGCGGGAGGTGGGAGTCGAATGTCTTTGGGCACAATTGGATTGTATTCAAAATCTTCGAGTTTGACGAGCGGTGCCATAAGTCCTGCGGGTAATTCGAAATATGGCACATCAGGAATCACTTCT
Source organism: Chamobates pusillus (assembly GCA_034699945.1). NCBI lineage: Eukaryota > Metazoa > Arthropoda > Arachnida > Sarcoptiformes > Chamobatidae > Chamobates > Chamobates pusillus. Next base: position 6,945 of record JAQGCQ010000045.1, read on the forward strand.
TTAGAAGGCAATGGTCCTGAATTTGGAACTGCATTAAAGAACTGGTTATTAGGCAAATGCGACGGAGGAAAAGGTGGGCATTGAGTTGGCATTGAGTTGGGGAATGGCTGATTTGTAGGCAACATTTGTTGGGGCATTTGTGGAACCGGTCCTAATCTGATCCCCATTTGAGAAGTCTGATGCAATTGAGGCAACATTAGAGGTGACTGACTGGCGCTCGATATCGGGGGCGGAGGACCGGGTGGTGGCGTTTGATGAACCAAAGGTAAGAACATTGGTACTGAAGTTGGCGGTGGTGGAGCTTGCTCAAATTGACCCCCAATTGGTGGACGTGGTCCGAGTGATGGCGGTTGTGTTGGAGGCAGTAATACTAAAATCATTTTAAAATTACAAAAAATCAAATTAAGTATCAAAACTTGTCTAACATCGAGGAACAGATGGATGTCCGGACATCTGATTATTGGTAGGCATCGGAAGTGAGACGACTGGCATTTGGGGCACATTTACGACCATTTGTTGCTTTTGTTGCTATCAATGGAATTGTCATTAAATCAAATGTTTTGAAGAATATTTAAATACTTGTAATCTCTGTATCTTTGACTGGATGTGCGCCACAAACTCTGAGTGCTGTTTCTGAAGCTGACTATACTTTGCTAACTGTCCGTTGTTGAGGGCATTGACCTGACCTGAAAATTCATTCAAAAGAGCACTCTTTTGTCGCCAACAATAACATCGAATTCAGAGTCGAATCGAATCGAGAAAAGAAATCAAATAAACAATGAATGAGAGATTCGGTATTTGAGATCAAATCAAATGAGAAATACTTTGACCGAAATATCAATTCGGGATTCGCTGGAAATTCAACTCAATATTTATCTCTCATTAAAAACAAATTAAAAATTAATTTCCAAAATCGAAACAAAACTATTATTTTTGAAGAAAAACACAAAAGTTGGGCCAAAAAAAGATATGAAAAGAAGTATTACCTTATAGTTAGCCAAAGCGAGGGCCGGGTTTTGTAACTGCTATTTATGTGAAAACAACAAAACGGTTTATTTTCTGTGTTTTTGATTGATTTGCTTATATTTATTAATTTGTTTAGCATTTGAGCTAAAGTACAAAAGCCTTACATCCAGTGCTGAGCGTTCAAAGTACTGATTCATTTCCCATAACTTCAAGAGCTGTCAAAACAGTCAATCGATTGAATTCAAAATTAGACTTCAATTCAGTGGTTCTCAAAACATGTCTCAACTATTGACACAATTGTCTGTCTTTGAGAACCGCTGAGAGGATAATAGAATACATACTTTTGTCAGCTTTTGTTGTTTCTGGTCGTCGGCGTCGGCGAAGGTGTGGCAAAAGATAGGGACAATCACTTTCTCAAGAGAACGCTTAAGGCTATCGTCTCCTTTTCTCATACTATTATACGACGATTTCACACAACATTTGATTATAACTTTTATTACATTTTTAACACTAAATTATTTCAAAATTATGTCAAAACAGTTCTCACCAGTGATTGAATAAGTCGTTTATCAGATAAAGAATATGTAATCGAGAGTCGAAAGTCGATCCAATTGTCGTAACTCTAAATTTCATCAAAAATCAATTGAATACAAATATGACTTCAATTGCATACCTCTTAAGAAGATATCTGGCGATCACATCGTAATGGATGGGAGCGTTGCAATTGTTGAAGACCCACATTTTGCCGTTCTATATGAGCAAGAACATATCAACAACATTTCAATACAAATTCCAATTAAATTAAACAAATTCTAACCGCAATCGACTCTTTAGTGCAGTTATCGATAATCGGAAGCAAAAGACTCTCAAATTCATTCAGATTTACGTTAAAGTCTTCAGCCATTCGTCTAATCTGTTCCTCTTGTGATTGTTTGATGACATCATCGATGAGTATCTGTTTTGATTGCATTAATACCTGGTGTTGAGCCGTGAGGTTACCCTCTGACTGACGGATTTGTTCTTGGAGTTCATTTATTTGTTGACTCAACACATTTGGATCTAAACTATTGTTGATATTATTGATGCCATTGTTTTGCCAAATTGTTTGCTGTGGAGGCGGCGGACCCGTCGGCGCCGATCCCATCATCTGTTGATTAATGATATGGTGGTGTTGTTGTTGCTGTTGTTGTTGATGTTGGTGTTGGTGTTGCTGCTGGTGTTGCATCTCTTGTTGTTTACGTTGAATGGCCTGTTCTGTGGTCACTCTATACTGATAATAGTTGAAGAATTCGCCGCCAAAAAGAAAATAAAAGCGGGGATTATCTCTTTGTTTGTCTTTTGTCATTTGTTCGAATTCGGGACCATTTCTGGCCACAAATTGAGCCAATTTATCGATTATGGTTCTCAGCTCGTGATCTGTAATTCAATCATAATTTTAGTTATTTTAAAATAATCTCTTAATTTGTTAAAAGCCTCTGTTTTTATGGCTTTTGTTTGAAATGAAAATCAATCGATGGATACCTTCGGGAGGTTTCGGTAAATCCATTTCATTTGATTGGACCTTGCACAAATCTTATTATTGATTCAAATGAATAGATAAACTTATAATTAATTGCATTAAAACTAAATTTGTGGAAATAAGTCTAAAATAATTATCTTATTTTAAAGTGTTTTGAAAATGCATTTCACGCCATCATTATTACACTGAAACCTGATTTAAGACAATGCAGTCATTTGAAAACATCCTTGCTTACTTTTTATTATATCTTATTTAAACAATTTTAAATATTTATAAACAAATTATTACTCTTAAAAATAGTTTGTTAATTATATTTAATACTTTTCCTCATTTAATTCAAACCAATTTTGTTGTGTAATTGATATGAGGTTTGACTGTATTTTACGATTTCATCAATGAATGAGCGGAACATTAGTTTTGCCGTAAAGTGAGTCCATTCGCAAAAAGTTAACTCATATTAAAGTTTGTAATCAATTAATGATTTTATTAAATAATAAATAATTTATTAAATCATTTCTTTGCAAACATTTTTTCAAATATTTTTAGTTTATAATAAAATGTAAATTAAAAGTACCGAACATTCTTTGACTGAAGAATATGTCGAACAAAGGGTTCAGTACTACACTCGACGGTCCGGCCAATGCTCTCGCCGTTAACAAAGAGGCTGATTTGGTGGCAGTGGCCGGGAGGACAGTCTTTAAAATATTTGAGATCAATGAAGACCACTTCGGCGAAGCGTTTAACCTGAGAGTCGGCAAAAACTTGAACTTAAACTTCAGCTGTAATGACGTGGCCTGGAATGAAGTGGACGAGAATGTGTTGGCCACTGCGGCCACTAATGGTGCGGTCGTTACTTGGAATTTGCAAAAGCAGTCGCGCTCTAAACTGGATGTGGTCTTCAATGACCACAAGAGAACTGTTAATAAAGTTTGTTTCCATCCGTCGGAATCGTATTTACTTCTGAGCGGATCACAGGACGGAAGAATGAAACTCTTTGATCTGAGACGCAAAGAGGCGACCATGACTTTCATCAGTAATTCCGAGAGTGTCCGCGACGTACAGTTCGCTCCATCGCAGGGCTCGTACTTCAACTTTGCTTCAGTTCAGGAGACGGGAAATGTCGAGATTTGGGACATTCGTCGAAGTGATCGGCCAGAGCTCAACTTTATAGCTCATGGTGGACCTGTTTTTGCCTGTGATTGGCACCCGAACGCCGAAAAGCGCAAATGGTTGGCCACCGCCGGACGCGACAAAGCCATCAAAGTGTGGGATCTGTCGAATCCAACAAAACCTCATTGTTTACATACCGTCCAAACTATAGCTTCGGTTTCGCGCATCAAATGGCGACCGAACCGTGATTTTCATATCGGGAGCTGTTCTCTTGTGGTCGACTTCAGTATTTATGTTTGGGACGTAAATCGGGTTTACGTTCCGTCGGCCATATTTCACGAACATAAAGACGTGACCACTGGTTTCGCGTGGAAGAACGACCCGCACGTCTTGCTGTCCACCAGCAAAGACGGCACTTTGTATCAACACTTCTTTGAGTCGGCGTTCCGTCCCTCCAATCACTACAATCCAATCGGACTGTCTATAAACCCGAGCGGAGACGTAGCGTTCGCGGCCAGTGATGTCATTTTGAAGAACTCTGTCCTAACAAATAAAGAGTTAGTAAAAGCCCATTCCTTGGGCCCCAACTCTATAATAAGCAGTAGTGGTATAATCAGTCCGCTGACCACTACTGGCACTTCTCTTACTAACTATTCAAGCGTTCGCTTGTCTTCACTGTTTAGAAAACCTCCCGATCTGTCGGAACAGTTTAGAAATGCTGTCAGTTCTCTGATGCTATACAAGTGTTCCAATCCTGATATGAGTGACACCCTATCTATGGATTGGTTCGTTAGTTCTGCCAAAAGGTATCAATTGAATGGAAAGACAATCGAAGAGCTGTGCGAATATAATGCCGAAGTGGCCGCACAGCTCAACAGAACTCAAGTGTCCCAAACCTGGAAAATACTTTTGCAAATGTTTAACGCAAACGTCAGGTCCGGTACTATGAGTGGAAGTGCTGTCATTTCCAATACTGTGGGCACTCTCACAGACTTTAATGATAAAAACGATTTAATAAACCCGAGCCGACACACCAGTGGCAGCACTGGTAGACATTTAAGCGGCGGTAAAGCCAAAGACCAAATTAATGTAAACGATATCTCCGGTACTGAAGAAGAATCGGATTTCAGTGATATTATAGAAAACAATTCGCAGCCAAAGCCTAAACGTGTGTCTCAACCGACCCCTAAAAAGCAATTTCCCGGAGACTTCTTTTTTAGTGAAAACGACGCCTTAAGTCAGTCCGGCTTCGAATTGAGTCAATCCAATACTTTGACTGATGGTATGTCCGGTCAACAAGACTGGGAATTGCCGAGAGAAGCGTTCTTCCCTCGACACGCAATACAGGACTGTTCATTACCGCCAGAGATAACGGACACCACAAACGATCCGTCCTCACCGACCAGTTTAGATGAAGACGACGAAGCACTCAATCCAATCAATTTCATATCCATTAGTGATACCGACAGTCACTCCCATTCTTTGCTGTCATCGAGAGCGCCACCAATACCTGTCTGGCCTTTTACTCATTTAGTCGCAGATATGCTTCACTACTACGCGAGTCAGGGCGATGTCCAGACCTCAGTATCAGTGCTTCTTGTTTTGGGCGACAAAATGAAATCTTCGATCGCAGTGTCTGTTCAGCAGCAGTGGTATCAGTCATACATTGATCTCTTGAGTCGCTTTGAATTATGGAGTGTCGCCAATAAAGTGATCCGATTGTGTCCCCACCCATACATCAATTGCTTGAATCAGACTTCGACCACAATATATGCGACCTGTGGTTTGTGTCGTAAAGCTCTCACCTCAAGAGTCGGTTGGATTTGCGAGCGCTGCAAAACACAGCCGTCCAACTGTTCCATATGTCACGTAGCCGTTACCGGACTCTATGTTTGGTGTCAGGGCTGTGCACACGGCGGACATCTGCAACATATGCAGGACTGGTTGGCATACAATACTCTCTGTCCGGCGGGTTGTGGCCATCACTGCGAATATACTTAAAGCGCAGGAATTGTGTGATTCCCTCAAAATAGTCAACATTTCGAAAACTTTTGTACCAAAAGTTTAATTCCTTTTTTTAGAATATCTTTTTTAAATCAAAGACTATTTTTTGATTTTTAATTTAAAAATATATTTATTTTTGTTTTTGTAAATTAGTTTTCATTGAAAATAAAACATAAAAAAAGTTTCAGCTTTTTTTTTAAGAGAAGGGCGTAAGGAATGAGTGAACAAAAACTATTGAAAACTTTTCCAATGAATAATTCATTGAATTTTATTTTAACGTTTATGTCATTTATTCCAAAAAATAGTTCAAACATTAATTTTTGAAATCAATTTTCTCATTACTCTTATTCCACATTTGAGTTAACCTTAAACTTGAAAAACGATCCAATTTTCGGATAAAATTAGAGAACGAGAGAAGTATTTCAATAACTATTAAATTAACTGCTTTTTCGTTAGAAAGAGAACAGAATAAGTCAATCAAAGACCAAATAAAGGCACAGAATATAAGTTTGAGTTGTTTTTATTGTCAAATATTGAGGCAAAGTGTGAGCAATAAAATGATTCTTATTTGTACTCAAAGAGTAATTAAGAACACAATTGTTTCGCAAACTTTTACTTCACTTAAAAGCCTATAATTATAAACAAAGTTTAGTTTGAAAACAATGATTGACTGATATATCGATTAATATTTGTTTAGATCTGACGGCGATTAAGGACTCAGTCATGCAATGCATTCAAAGTTGAGGTCAATAGAATCCGACACTAATTGTTGTGTTAAACACATAACAAGTCCTACATTTCAGACATTCATTCAAAACGTTTCAATCTTTTCGATAAAATCAACACAAAATTGATTCAAAATTAAGTCCAAATTTAAATTCGGATTTCAATGTATTATTTGATTAATGCAATCAATTCTCAATGTTTTTATTGTTTCTTTTAAACTTATTTATTATTTTCTAAAATTCCTTGAAATTAATATTTCAATGAATATTCAAATTAGAATATCTTTCAAATCAAAGTTTGATCTTTCATTTGATTAACGATTATTTGAAATATTTATAATTTATAAATAAATAATATTCTAAATTATAAACTAATTAAAGATAAATGTGTTGTAAAAGAGAATAATCGGCTCAATCTTGTCTTCAGACTCTGAATGTGGCGCTCAGTCTTCAAATCAATTACTGGATCTTCGATTCGATAAAAAAATTTGTCTGATTTTCAAACGAGAGAGAGAGAGAGATAGAGAGAGAGAGAGAGAGAGAGAGAGAGAGAGAGAGAGAGAGAGAGAGAGAGAGAGGGAGAGATCGCACAGAATAGTGAACAGCCTCCCCCATAGCAGTGAACACCTGAGGCAATACCTGTGCAATCGCTGCCGGCGTTAAAATGTTTTGATTTGTTGAGCTGAACACCACTTATATAATATCGAGTGCAGAGCAACGCTTGGCCACCGGTTCACTTGAGTTGAGGGCTGACTGCCTTTTGGTTGTGAGGTATTCGCTGCTCTTTTCGTAAGACTGACTCAACATTGAGAGCACTGACGAGTCTTACAATAGTTTTGAGAGAATTGTTACGAGACTTACCTGTTGTGCGACTCATCCGAATAGATTTAAAGCAGGAAAATGGCCGAACCATTAGGTCTGTTGAGTTGATACAAGTTTTACTCGATGTTAGTTATATATCACGACGACTCTCACCTCTCATACGTTCCAATACTCAAGTTATTCAACTTTAATCATATGATTATAAAATCAAATTTGTTGTGAATATCGTCTCTCCGTTTCTCAAATGTTTTAGTTTTTAATTCAAATCATAACTTAAGAGTCTATTATCCGATCGTTATTCTCGTCCCACGTCTTAACTGCTGACAGACTTACCGCTCAATCATTAACTAACTGTTTGTCAGATCAGAGGTCTGTCGTTCACATCATCGACACTTCTTCACAACAACTCATAATTTGTTTTTAATTCATAACTTTCTAATCGGAAGTGACTTTCGATTATCAAGTTTTTCACTTTTTTGACATTTAATTGATTCGGAAATAATCCGAAGACATGTCGACTGCAATAAGTTTGCGTCGTTTTGGGACCACCTCTTATGAGAATGTCTGCAACCGATGCGCTCATATCGTATATTCAGCCGAAAAGATCGGACCTCTAAAGGACTTTACGTTTTATCACCACAACTGCTTCAAATGTCACGTCTGTGGCACCAAATTGACACTCAAGACATATTTCAATAACCAACAGGACCAAGATGACAAACAAGTAAATACCCATTCAATTGCTCCAATGTCTTTCAATTTTAGACTTTTGAGTTAATCAGGTCTTAGATTTTTAGATAAATATTTTTAAAATCTATTTCTCAATAATTTTTCTCTCAATTTCTGGTTTCAATGATTGATAAAATGTGTGGCAAATCATTGATTGATTAAATGGCAAAACTTCTCCAAAGAACTGACAGTTTTAGTCTTTTTCGCAAACATTTTATCCTATTTTTATTCATTCATTTGAACTTATCTTTCTTGAAATGAAATTATAAATAATTTTAAAATTTTAGCCTAATTTCAAACCAAATGTCTGTCAAATATAGTTAATGTCCATTATTTGACACAATTGTTGGTAAATAATAATTATTTTAAAGTAAATAACTGTAAGTCTCTTAAATTTTAATAAATGAGTCCAAGAATACGGATATTTAATAATCGATTGCAAACTATTCAGGAATTAGAAAATTAATGATTTGTTTACATTTAAAATTGGGTTCAATTGAATTCAATTCAATTTTTTGTGCTTTCATTTAGAGTCGGATTACTATTCAATTTTTGTTAAATAACTTTTTGATGGAATAATAGCGAAAAGTTTTGCATACTTTGGGTGAAAGTTCACTGTCCGTCAATCCTCACAATTATATTTTGGGCGGAAGTATATCATCAAAAAATCATTGAAAATAATACCCATTTTTTTATATTTCAACAAAAGTTGTTTTGAAAAATACAAAAATATTGTGTTAATCAAAAATATCATTATTTTAGTTCAGAATTTGATTAATAAAGATCTGGTTATTGTTTGTGTCAATCAATTTCTCTTATTTTTTGTGTTAATTTCATTAATTCGTTGTTATCTTAAATGAAGAACAAATACATTAAAAATTCACTTATATTTTGATTTGAGCTCAACTTCAGCCAAAATTTCAAATATTTAATAAATTGTTTACAAAAACAATGAATTTTTTAATTTGAATGAAGAATAATAGAAATCAATTTCAAGGATAAACACAATGTTTGTGTCGACCAACAAAAGGGAAATACATTTGAATTCAAAATTAATTAATTAATTCTTGTATTGTATTTTGAGTGACATTATCTCAAAATATTTTGAAAAATGGTTTTGATTTCCTATTCTTTTGAATCAAACCCTTTGATGATATTGAAAAGTCAATAGAGTTGTCTTGTAAAAACAACAAATCAAGCTTGGTCACATTATTCTCATTATGTAAATAACATAAAATGAAAATTCTATTCATTCATAACATTTTATTTGTGTTTCACTGAATTCAATGCAAAATTCATTAGAAAATCAAAACAAAGTTTAGAAGACATTATTGAAGGAAAGTTAAACTCAATTCAGAAGAAAATTGTTTGAACAGACATTACAGACATTACAGACATTATATTCTTTGGTAATATTTCAAAGAGTTTTCGCTTTCTTTTTCTCTCAAAAAACATTTGAGCGAAGAATAAATGAATAGTTTTTGAGTCATTGCTTTCCTGTTATTATAAGCATCGAAACTAATTATGCAAAGCCTGCCTTCGGGTCACACATTATATTACCTCCACTTCGGATCGTTTGTGAGCCGTCCGATAGACTCAGTGCTGTCTTTCGTGCGTAATAAATATCGAATGAAAAATTCGTGAAAAGTTCTAAACCTAACCGTCCCATACTATCCCATACTATACCATACCATTCCTTTCCATACTTATGTACCAATAGTTGTGTTTCACTCTTATATATGAATTATTTGATAGAATTGCATGTCTTTTCCCATAAGAAAATATGACTCTTCTTATCATTACATAAACTTAACAATCGGTGCGTTAGTAATGAGTTATTCGTTATTTCAGTACAAAAATTCAGTGCAGTCTTTGGTATATCATTATTTAGGCCTCCTTTCCATCGAAAGTGAGTCCAAAGTAGTTATTCATCGAATAATACGACGAGTTTTCACTGAAATCCATGTAATCTGTAATGAATGTAATGAATGACTCAATATTTTATGCTTAAAGTCTTCATCCAAACCATAATTTTACCGAAAATCTCAATTTAAATCACAAATTCTGAGGAATAGTTTGAGGCAATTGACTGAAAGTCCTGCCATTCGTTGGACACAAATTGAATCGGAAAACATTTGGATCATCAATAATAAGAATCTGAATATAAATTCTTATCCTTAAAAATCAAAATTCAAAGCATAGATGAACTGCAAAACAAGTATTTTTAACAAAAAACAAATACACGTTAGAAATATTTATCAGAAGAATCGAAATCCGGATCCAATTACCAGTCTTTGAGTTTTTTTTGAACGCCTGAAACTTCAGTTAACTATAGTTTATGGGAACGGAATTACTAATAATTTGAATATTATTTAAATAAAATATTATCTTTCAATTAGTCCTTCGATTTAATAGCTTTTGAAAAAACTTTTGCTTTGATTGCAATCGAAAAGCGAACGGAATTTTAATCAAATAATTATAGAATAATGGCTTTTATTAATATATTTTATACTTTTGATCAAATGATTGGACATTTCATATGAGAAATCCAATAAAATCGTGCGATTCGTTTGTCTTTATTATTATTCGCTTTCAATTTCAGAAGATATTGACTCCAATTATTTCATCTGATTTTATGAAAACTTTGAGAATTAGTCGGTTCTCTGTTTTGATAGACTTTAACTATTTTTATAATTTTCACCAAATTATTAATAATTTCTGATAATTTCAAATACCCTGCAAACTTTAAGCATGTTCATTGCACTTTTAAAATATGCCAATAATGGTTTTGCATTAAATAATTTCCCCGAGCATTTCAAACAAAATCATTTCATAAATTTTATGAAATTATTTTAAATTTAGTAGTTTTTCATCTTTTCTTAAAATAATTACTAGAAATGATTGGTTTGAAAATATTAATTAAATATGAGATCCATTATTATGTGAACAGAGATTAAGTTTAAGTGAGTTTTGCGATAATAAATCAAAAACGGAATTCAATTTCATCTGAAATTATAATTTAATGATTTATTTTCAGAAAATTGATTTTCAAAACTATCGATAAAAATAAAAACATTTAATCAACGATTTCTTTGAGTAAAGAAACTGATGGTTCGTTGAAGTTCTGTCTGTCCTGTCTGTGCGGTGTCGGTAATACCGTTTTCGTGTAATTGAAATTTTCTTCATTATTTCTTTAATCAGAATATCCATTAAATCATAGATTAATTGATATTTCAATCCATGAATTAATTTTATTTTTTATTTTGTTTTCCGAATATATTTCTGTCAGAATTAACGGATTACTCAATCATTTGACTTATTTTTTTAATTACATAAAAATTTCGTTCAATTAAGTAATAAAACTAATGTTATTCGTAAAACCAAATAATTGTCTATCAATTAATTTCATTCATAAAAAATCAAACGATTAAATCGGGAATAATTTATCAGAAATAGCGATAATAGCCTTCAGTTTGAAATTGTATTTTTATTTTGGTTTTGCATATTTCATATCAATTATTCGAATATATTCCATGGTCATTCTTTTGTATAAGCAAATGAATTACTGACCATGTTATTTATTACAACAATGATAGTAACTTAACGGTGAATACAGTCATAAGACTCTAATGTATTCTTAAAATGAATTCTTGCAGAAAAACGAGACACAAATCAGATTAAATCACAGCTCTATTCGTATTCTTATCTCAAAATCATTGCATTGAATGTACTTTTATTTTAATTGCAATTATTTTATCCTTTAATAACCGATCCGTCAGTCATTAGCATTAAATCTGGTCATTGATCAGGGCCTTTTTACTTATTAGTTCGCTAAAATAGCATAAATAACCAAGTTCGCCCAAGAATTGACTACAATTTGATTTTCCCCAAATAATTGCATCTAAAATAGACACCACCTTGGCAATTCCAAATGAAAACATTACCAAAGATCGTTTATCAGTAAAACCTGCAAATAATGTGGAAATAATCTGTAATTATATTTCACAGATATTCTGTTTAAGGAAATCATTTGTAATTCAATTGAATAGATTTTATCGAAGAAATCGAAAATAATTATTTGATTAAAAAATAATTAAAATTCATTTATTATTTGAGTGAAAACATTTTACTAGAATTCTGTCACAACTTATAAACTATTAATTATTTAGTGAATGAATTTATAAAATGAAATCTGAAAGAAATTTTCGATTAAAGTTTGCATTAAAATTAAAATATTAATTATTTTGATTAAGTATTGTATAATTTAATTATTATTACTTTATTTGTTGTATAAAAATACAAATTTTTGATACAATCATTGATTGAATCACGACTTAAAGAAGTAAAGCATGAAATCATTGAAATCAGTAGAAAATGTTTGAGTTGAGAGTTGTGTTAATTCAGTGCTGAGCAGTGCTGAGGTGTGTCTTCTCTAATATCGCTATTATTTTCAAATCCAAACACGAACTCAGACTTTAATTGTTCTTCGATTTCACACAAAAGACAGAATAGATTTTCTAAATCAAAGGGACAGGTGTTTGTGTGTCGGTCTATAACTACTAACTTAAACTTAAACTAGTCTTTCAATTTTCAAAATTATTTCTTGATATAAATGTAGGAGTTTTTCAGCACAACTCCAGATATGATAAGTTAATATAAGGATGATTTTCGAAGCCATACTCTATTAGCCCACACATTAAATCATGTTTTGCCCACACATTCGCTCCACTGAATACACCTTTTGCACAGAATTAGTACCAAATGAGACAAAACTTAACGAAACCATTTGAAAGACTCAATCAATAGAAAACACAGTTTTAGTAACGATTGTCTAAAATTGTTATCACATTTTGCTTCGTTTGTGTCGTCTTTTGTTTGTCTAAAAATATCTCAAAATTTTGTTTTTTGTTTGTTTTGTCCAATAATTAGGTCTACTGTCAAAGTCATGTCCCGAAAACAGGTCCCGGAAAATTAGACGGTTTATCGGTGGGAATAAAGACTGCACTGAATGTCCCAAAAACCAATCATCTCGTCAACGATCAGATAAGAGGTTCGGGCAAATCTGCGTTCAATGCGGACGCTCTGGGCATAAAAGCAGCCCTCACCAATTCTAAACTTTACGACAACGATCACACAAAACATAAGAGTATGGCCGGACATTTCGACGCATCAGCCCTTCATATTCAACATGCGGTTAATCAGACCCGACTCCAGAAGATCTATAAGCACTCGGGAGTCGAGAGTCGGATCAATGAGTTTCTGGTCAGTAAAATATTTGATCAAAGCTTTAATTGTCGAAAAAAATGCCAAAACTCAGTGAAAATAATGACTTTTATAAACAGATGCGAAAATTTTAACTCTCTTTCCCAACAAAAGCTAACCCTCACTAAGGCTTACTTCGAGAGTAAAATTTGGAGCAAAAGAAATCTAATGAAAATTTTTTTAAAAAAATGTTTTAGTATTTGAGGAGTTGTTCGCAATTCATTTCAAATCAATGAAGTGTTTCGATGGAAAACAATGTTTTTTCAATTCAATAATCTATTGATATAACGGTTTTGATTCATAAATAAAACATCGATTCAATCGATTCACTGATTAGTGAAGTGAAACATTTTTTGCTAACATTTAATCACTTGATATGAACGGCCAAAAGAGAAGAACCGTTAGAAAAGTACAATCATTTTCTGGGGGTGTAGTCGACGGACTATTGTTTTGTTTGGCTACGGGTTCACCAATTGTTTTGTTGTTTAATTATGAGGTGCCATTCATTCAAATGTATTATTGGTGTATAGCTCTGACTATCCAAGAGCTCATTTGAATGTTTGAATGCCATTCATTTCCTCGTTTCTCATTCAAACTCGGGTTAAGTTTAGCCGTCAGTCAACACATTGTATGAATAGATTTGATCTTAATTTGAATTATTATTTCTGATTTGAATCTAATATTCATTATTAATGGATTGACTTATAATCAAATTTGCTTTGAATTAAATTCATAATATAAAAGATTTGTTTAGGGCTCGGATTATAACGGTTGGAGTCAACCAATTATTGTATTAAGTGTTGGATAATGTCTTTTAGATTTGAGGCAACACTTAATTAAGGATTCCGTAGTTTTCAGTTTAATGTTAATAAATGAATCAATTTTTCAATCGTCTCTAAATCGGGTTAAATATAAGTTTGATATGAATTTGCTCTAAATATGAAGGGAGTGACTCTCAAAATAGCACTTTTTATTACTTTTTGTTTTTTCTTATCTTTTTTTATTCGTTGGATTCCTTCTACTATTGGGTTAAACGAATCGATGATTTAATAAACCATTGAATTGAAGACAAATTGAATTCTTTGAACATTGTTTCAATTGAATGTAATTTTCAGTCTTCTGATCACTTAATGACATATTGAGTGAAATAAATTTCAATATAATATCCAAAACCTCAGAATTGTGTTAACTAAAAAAACTGACGGCTATTTTAATCGTTCAATTCTTTTGAAATGCGTTTTAAAAACATTTAACTGTCGTTCAGACCTTTCATTATATTTTATTTTAATGATTGTAATTCTGATTGTTTTTAGAAAAATTGAAATTTCAATGAATCACTCGAAAAGTTTTCAAAGTTATTGAACTAAATCTAAGTTTATAGACGTATAATAATAATAAAGAATTTTTCTTTGATTTTTCCCTTACATTCGTTTCCTATTCTGAATGAAGTTTTTTTTTCTTTAATTTCACAAACGTTTCAAATAACAAAAAAAAAGTGAAAAAAAATGTAAGGATTTGTTTAAGAAATTTGGAACAAATACTCTTATTTGGCTATTAATCCCACATTAATCTGAATATAATCTGAATATAGAGGCATATCATTGAGTATTTGACTCTTTCCTTAGAAATTCAATGACTTTTGAAAGAATGGCTAAAAACAAAATTATTTTAGGAATTATTTGCCCAAAAATGCAGAATAAAAATAAATAAATCATAAAATATTGGCCACATTTTAGTTGAATATTTATTTGAATTTTTGCATAAATTTTAATTTATTTTTACCGAAAAAGCATTTTTTCAATAAAAGACCGTAAATCTGGTCCTCGAATGGATTTTCTCACATATTTATCGTCGATTTATTGCTTGAAAACAAAATAATGTTATAAATTGTTAGCAAATAATAAACTTATTTTAATTATTTTCTGAAGAATTTATATTATTTATGAAAAGTAGCGCTAATTCATAGGACACCGAAATCTTTTGTTTGAGTTTTACAAAAGGCTTGTATTTGATTCTGAGCTCATATTTAAGTAGAGCTCATAAACATATTTAGGTTGTCCTCAAGCCTTAAAAAGTTTGATTGTTTACGTTGATTACCTTCCGGGTCAGTCACTACTCACTACAGTCACTACAGTTAACAAAACTCCTTAAATGATGGAATGGAAAGCATTTATGACTGATATGTTTATTAGATGTTTGCAGTTGTGTTCAGTTGTGTTCAGTTGTGCTCATTGTCTCTCATTGTCTTTCATTCATAACAATCGAAATACACAAAAGGTTTTGAATAACAGTTTAGGACAGGTTTATAACGAGCCTTGGCTTCCGTGTGCGACACAGTATCTTATATTTTTAGTCCAGACATTTCAATGCCACTCAATCTTATGATAACTATTTAATAAATTTAATAATTAATCGAAATACTAAACACTCGACTGAATTCAGTAAACTTTTGTCTTATTTGCAGAATAATTGTTGACTCGTTTTTTGGTTGAAATTCATTTACAAATATTAATGTTTTTTCTATTCATTTTTCGAAATAAATTTAAGAAAAGTCTTTTACTTTTGAATTATTATCATTATATGAATTTTTAATATATTGTGAATCATTTAATGTATACAATATATCAATGAAAATATGCTTTTCTTACCGACCCTTTGAAGACATGCACTGGTAGTCATGCATTCTTCTCGAATCACTTGTTTTCAAATATAAGAAATGAACAAAAAATAGATTTTTTAGATTTGATTTGTCTTTGAGTTGTCTTCAGATGATTCGTATATAAACCACAGGTTTTAAAATAATTTTCATTTTTTTTGTTCGCAATTTTGTTCAAAAATCAATCGAAAATGAATTAACAGTCGATTAATAGATGTTCTTATTTCAAACCAAAAACTCATTTTCAACAAACATTTAAAACATTCTTCACTTTTAATCAATTTTAAAAAAATTGAGTCAAATTTCTTTGTATTTGATATTTGCTTATTGTTAAGTTAAGGTGCGTTTCACCTAGAGCATCATAATTAAACGAGACTTTGCTATCAGATGTAATCAAATTATTTGATCGATTCATTGCTTGAAATATAAATGAGATCATAAATTATAGATTTTATCAAGATAATTGCAAGGGTGGCCATTCTTCTATTCAAAATACTTTTTAATTAATTAGAAACAAATGTTTTGTGGGATATGTTATGAAACATATTATGAGTGCATAACTCGTATCAGACATAACATAACATAACATATCATATAATTTATATGAAACGGATTCACATAATTATAAATGAATCGATGATTTTGAAGTCATTTAAATGAAGACAACCAATGATTTGAGTACTTTTTAAGGCAATTAATGCAAATTTATTTAATTACTGAATTTATTTTTGCTATTATATTACAAAATAATTAAATAGTCTATCAATTAGTCTCAACCGATAACGTGGTCTCAATTCGTGTGTAAAACGAGAAAAAGAAGACCTTTTTTGTTATCAGAAAATTTTAAATTTATTTTATTTTTCATACAATTCTATCATATTTTGAATCGCGTTTACAATGAATTTAAGGCTTCGATAGTTTGTTATTCGTCTCAACAATATTTTCATTGTTTTTCACTTCTCTTCAAACTTATCAAAACTTAACGCCACAAAAGTTATGATTCAAAAAACTTCTGAATGTTTATAATTGATGTCATTTTCAGCAAATATTTTGATAGGAAATCGAAACAATGAATAAATATCTGATTTTTTGTTTTAAAATTATCATAATTACCATCAGATTTGATAAAATATTTTCTAAATTAAAATTTCAAACTTTTTTTTGTTTCATTAAATATTTTATTCATTAGATTCCTAAATATTAATTCAAACAACGGTTGCGAATATATTTTCTTTAAAAAAATTGCGAAAACATCCAAAACATAAATCAAAAGAAACCTCTTTTTTATAAAATGCTGATCAAAACACTTTCAAATGCGAACAAACTTTTAATTTATTCGAAATAAAAATTATCATAATTTCAAATAAGAGACTATTTTACAGTAATTAACGAATGAGTCAAACAAAAAACTGAAGGCATTATTCGAAGTCAATACTCCTTCGAAGTGTTGAAACTCCAATACATATAAATAAATAGATTTATTTTGTCATCAGATTCTTAATTTGGCATTTGATGTGTTGGGCGGTTGGGAACAACACTTCTTTTTATTTGCAAAACTAATAAAATTAAAGAAGTTGTGCCACAAAATTGATTATTTTTTGTCTAACTTTAATGAGAATTAAAAAGTTTGTCCTGAATTTCAATCTCTAAATAAAATATTTTTTTCTCATTTTCTCTTCGATCAAATGATTAGAAAGTGATAATTATGTGCCGTTTTTTAAATATAAAGCAAATTAAGGCCATCAATAATACAGAGAATTACTGCGATTATAGCACTCTTACCTCAATTCAATATTTGCTTTTTTCAATTATTTTCAATTCAAGTATTCAAACGAAATGAATGGTTAAATATTTACAGAAAACTGTTCAGTGGTTTATTCAAACAAAAAACTTAACGGAAATTCATTTTTAATTAGTTTTTGAGTCACTCATCAGATCTATAATTAAATAGAATTCAGAATTGAATGAAAACTTGAATTCATTGGATATACTATTTTTGTTATCAATAATAAGTGAGAATTTGTGACTTCCTGTCAATCAATTACAGGTAGACTTCAATTTAATATTATTATACAATAGAAGCCTTCAATTATTTTCTGATCAAATCTATAATAATAACCACGAATTCAATTATAATCCATAAGTTTTTCATGATTTTTAAGAATTAACTTTTCGGGTAAAGACTGAAATCAATCTTCTTTTGCTGTCAATCTATAGTCAATCCATTAGTTCCTGTCATCAATTACTCGATAATTGAATTTAATATTTATATTATTTTCTGTCTGAAGGATACCGAAACTCAGCGAAAGCTGGAAATGAGGCACAGGGCAGAGGAGGACGCCCTTTACAGACAATTCTCACAAAAGAGAGCCGAAGAGGAATCTACTATTAGTCAACAAATTCAGGTTCGCTCACAAAATATTGACTTCAATTCAGTCCATTTCATTGAATTTTCTATTATTCTGTGCTATTATAGGAAGAGTGGGAGAAAGAGTTGGAACGAATCACTTCACGATTTCAACACGAATTGAATACCAAAAAGAAAAGGATAACTAATGACGACGAGAGAACCCTCACAGTTAGGCACCAAAAGGAAAGGGATGAATTAGAGAAGAATATGACCGTCAAATTGGACCGAAAAAAGGAATCCCTGACCAGAAAACTTTTAGAACAGGAAAGACAGGCGACCGCAGAACTGGTCGACAAACAGAGCAGAGAAATGATGAATTTGATTAGCGAAAAGTTCACTGAATTCTCCCAGGTACAGTATTTACTACTAATTTTCTTATCGAAAGTCATTAAGTGCAATCACCATGAACAATTATTCTCTATTTTTGTAGACAAATGATAAGAGTTATATAAGTCAAGACGAACCGCCAATAATGCCATATCCGAGTCAACCACCGCCACCCAGTCCTCCTCTTATATCAAAGATGGACATATATCACGACCCGAATGTGTTCGCAGAACTCGACCAAATTGCCATAAATGTCAGTCTATTCTCATTATTCTAACGAATTGTGTTTTTAATCAAATACGGTATGCATTGATAGGTCGCCCGCGAAGACCAAAAGACATTCACAGATTTGGTCCGACTATTGATCGGTAGTTGTATTACAGATGTAGAGAAGGCCAGAGCTATCTTCAGATGGATTACTGTTAAGAATTTAAATACAATTAAGTTCGACGACGATATCAATGCCGACACTCCAATGGGTATACTTCGAGGTATAAAACACGGCACAGAGAGCTATCACGTCCTCTTCAAACGGCTTTGTAGGTGAGTCCGAGTCATGTCTTCTCTGCCTTCAAATTGTATTTAATTAAACAAATTTATGACTTAAACCTAACGACCCCTTTAAATGGTTGTGACTTTTATGCACGTCTTCTATAATTGTCGCGTGTATTGAGCGGCCAATTACTCCACACCAGAAAGTCTTGACCCACTTTCCCATCATTTCCATTGTGTACTTCACTGGACTTGAAATTCAACGCCAATTGATTCTAATTCTTGTTTTGTTTATCATTTAATCTCAAATTAGAGGACATATTATTTATTTTCTGAATGTCCTCAATGTTTTTAAACAATTATATCGAATATTAAAGACAATAATTTTCGAGTCTTTTAATGATATTCTCATTTAGTCTGACTTTTTCTCAAATTAATCATTAATTATTCAAAGTAGTGGTTAAAAGGGGACGGACTTTGAATATGTTTCAAATAAGACTAAAATTCTCACCGCTATTACTACTCCTTTTTGTTATTCACCCGAAAACTTAATTTGAATTCAAATTAATTATAATTAAATAAATTAAATTTCAGCTCAAATTCATAATTATTTCAATTAAGTTGAGTTCAAAGATTTAAACGATAAAAAGTTTCCTTTTTTTGTCAGTTTTAGGATCGCTATTAAGTGTCGAAAAGTTTTTAAATAAAAATAAAATAGAAATATATGAGTGAATGAGTGCCACATATTTAACACCGAAACCATTTGAATGTAATGACAGTTAATCTAATGTCAATTTGTGTCTTATAGTTATGCGGGTCTCCACTGTGTTGTCATTAAAGGCTATTCAAAGAGCGCCGGATATCAGCCGGGGGTCAGATTCGAAGATAATCGTTTCAGGAATTCGTGGAACGCAGTGTATGTGGCGGGTGCTTGGAGATTTGTTCAATGCAATTGGGGGGCCAGACATCTGGTCAATGCTAAAGAAGTGCCTAAACCTGGAAGTAAAGGCAAATCTGATAGTTTACGATATGAATACGACGACCACTACTTCCTGACTGACCCAAAAGAATTTATATATGAGTTCTTTCCACTTCAACCCGAGTGGCAACTCCTCAAAACACCTATTACTATATCAGAGTTCGAAGAGTTACCATTTGTCAGATCACTATTCTTTAGATATGGACTCTATTTTACTGATGAAGAGATAAGAGCCGTCTTATTCACCGACAGTTCTGGTGCGGTCACAGTTCGGATCGGAATGCCTACTAATATGACTCCAAGTCTTATATTTCATTATAATTTGAAATTTTATGATCGCGAGAGTGACTCCTTTGATGGCATTGGACTCAAAAGATTTGTAATGCAGTCAGTAGTGGGTAATACCGTCGCCTTTAGAGTACATGCTCCTTGCAGTGGTTCTTTTATCATGGACATTTTTGCCAACGCTACCACTCCTCGGGAGTATGTGACGGGAGAGCCCATGAAGTTTAAGAGTGTTTGCAAATTCAAGATAGAATGCGATGATTTGCAGACAGTAATGGTTCCTTTGCCTGACTGTGCGAGTGGTGAATGGGGTCCTCTAAAGAGTACTCGACTTTTTGGTTTGATTCCATTGACACACGAGGACGCCCTCATATTTTCTGAAAGGACTCTTGAAATACAATTCCGAATGTCTCGTCAATTGACTGATTTTATGGCAACTCTTCATAAGAATGGAATCGAAGAGAAGAAGCTCTCGAAGTATGTGTCGGCTCACGTCGAGGACGATATCGTCACCTTTTTTCTCAAATTCCTCGAAGACGGACAGTACGGACTCGACATCTATACCCGTGAAGTAAATACCGAATTGTATTCGGGGGACAAACAACTGCTGACCCATTGTTGCAAATACCTCATTAATGTCGGCACCAAAAGGAACTGACTTTCCGTTCAATACATCAATATTTTGATAACAAAAATCTATTTTATCACAAATTTTAGTTATTTTTTGAGTACATTTTTATGATTAGATTTCAAGTCAAACAAAACTGTTATTAATGTACAGAATATATGAAATATTTTATCACAATTTCGGAATAAAACCAAATCAACTGAAATAATAAATTATTTTATTTGACGTTTGAGTTATTATCGATTTTAAGATTATTTAGAATTATTTTTTATCAATTGTTTACAAAAATATCTTAGAAATGATTAAAACATGTTTTGATTACAAATTCATGTGATCTGAATTTATCTCAATTTATTGTATATTTTTTTGACAAATCGTTTATATTTTTCTATTGATATTCATTTAATTATTTTATATCAAGAGAAGAGATTTCATAATTCATATGATATTAAATTTAAATTCGATATCATTTCTACGATTAGTCTCTAAAAAATTAATGTTTCAATTGATTTAACAAAATATGAAATTTTTTGTTCAAAATAATAGTCAATAATTTTTTGTTGATTTACTAATTTTATTCAAATTAAGATACAATTTAACCATCAATTAAACCCTGGTTATTTTTGTATTACACAGCATTTACCAAGTTTTTTAACTTTTCATTCAGAATATATCAACAATTTATATATGAATTGAAATCTATAAATAAAATTATGTAAAATATTTACTTTTCTGTAAATTGTAATCAATTTCTGTAAATATCAAAGTTTAAGATAATTGTCTCGAATATTCAAACAAATTGTTTTGATTTAATGTTATATATAATATATAATATATGAATTTGAAATTATTAGTTAATATTCGACAAAATTGTTTTAATTACTCGAATGGTCGACAAAATTGAAAATTTCACAGAATTTGATTATTTCGTCTAATTTTGAAAATTTGGTTCAAAAATAATAAGAACTGATTTCAATATTTTGTAAATTGTTTAACAAAACTTAAATGTATTAACAGTTGATTTTGTTATGAAAAATATATTACTTTTTATCTTAAATTTTATTATTTTTATATTTAATTTTTATTGAATTGAATTTATGGCTCAAATTTATCAAAATAAAAACCAGTTTCCCAGTGAATTTGCAAGAGCATATTCAAATTGTGTTATTCTGTTCAGTTTAATTGTTATAATAGTTGAAAATAGATACTAGGCCATTTTGTTTATTCAATTTCAAACCAATTAACATTTAAAATGATCTTGAATCAAGTTCTTTTTTAAGCCTTCATTTTAGTCTCACTTCAAAAGATTGGTTTTTTAATTTGTTTGCTATAAAAGACAAACTCATTTCAAAAGCATTGAACAAAAGATAGTTTTGAATAAATTCAATGAAATTCACACAAACTTTAATTGAAGAAAAGTAAGAAAAAAGTTAATAAAAATCTTAATTACTGTCGAATTAATTCTTTTCATTCATATTTATTATTGATTTTGTGACAAATATCCAATGAAAAGCCAATAAAAATACCATGATTCATCATTTATTCAATTAACTCGATTATGAAGAATGAAAAGACATGTGAATTAATTCTGTTAAACATAAATACCAAGTTTATTCAAAAATCTCAAATCAACAATAAGTCAAATTATCCACAATTTTGTTTGTAATGCAATTAAATTATTGTTATATAATATAAAACCGAATAATAAAATCGAATAAAAAGCAATTTTCTAATAGTTTTTGGTTAAAGAGAAAGTCCTTACTTTCAAAAATAATTTCACATCAATTGAATGGACAGCACATCACAGGACTGACAGATTCAATGACACCATAATCTCAAGTTATGAGTATATATATATGATTTGAAAAACATCTTAATTAAGTTCATCGATAAAAAGCTATTTGTTTGTCATTTCTCTCAAATCCAATGCAATTCAATGATAGAAAAGTATTTTCGATTTGAATGCAGTTTTTCATTGAAATGTTGGCCAAACCCAAGGACTTTACCAATTGATTAAAGTTTATCTCAAATTAAAGCCATGAGCTTCTTCTAGGTTGCAAATTGGATCTAATAGTCGATCACAAATTGACTCACAAATTGACTCACAATTCAATGTTTTGTCAAATTTTCGATCAGTTTTTACAGTTTTCTAATTATATATATATTTTTGTTTATTGCAAAACAAATGTAATTTCTGACGAAAATAGTCTAAAACTGATTGCAAACGAAAGGAAATAATATGTCATTCGATAAACAGATAGATTGATTTCGCAAACTATTGACTCAATTTTCAAAATAATATCTTTTATTATAATTATAAATATGTTTCGAATCTGTTTTCAATTGATATGAGTTTTGATATGATATGAGTTTGAAATTCAAGAGAATTTAATCGATTCCTAATTTCAACACTGAATTGAATGAAAGCTATTTATGGCATCATTTCTAAAAAAGATATAAGTTTTTAATTTTCAAAAAATATATAAATGTAATTCAAATGTAATAATATATCAAATATGGCATAAAATATTTAATTTTCAATGCTACCAATTTAAACCAGGTATGTTGTTTGGTACATATCAATTCAATATCGCTTCAGTTGACTACAATCCCTGTCCATTGTTGTGACATTTGATGATCACCTCATTCTAGCGTTGAATATAATCAGAAAATTGAGATAATTTACTAAAAATAAATGTTTATTCATTTAAATCAATTGATAGAAGAGATAATAATGGCGTGAATTTGGCAAAAATACATCGAATTTCAAGGAAATGTTGGAATTCATTATTTTAATCAATTCTATGCTTTCCATAGATTCGAATGAATGAAGGCTTTAATGACTTATTGTAAATATTTACTAAAATTAAAGATAAACAGATGTTTTAATTTTAATTAATTAACATTTTAAGGTTAACAAAATACTCTGAAATATACCTGTTCTCACATTTTTGGAATTCACTTGAGTTTAATTTCAGATATCATATCCTAACGAGATATTTGAGACCAACAAAACACAAATTGAAGTCAAATTTTAGAACTTATTTGCAATAAAATAATAATTTTGTTTTATTTTAATCAAATTCTCATTAAAATTAAGTTTTAAAAATCCAAAATAGTTCTTAAAATTCTAAAATTTATTTAAAATTAGATGAACCACATTTGAACCTTTTAGAAATGCAAAACTGATCTATTTTAATTTACAAAAATAAATTATAATATGATTTGTAGCTGAAAAAGTTAAGAATAATGAGCTAGCAAAAGTATATTAAAATATTAGTTTTAATTATTAAGTGAGCTTGCATGTTTCAATTAATTAATTGGATCTAGGTTTAAAACAAAACAATTTTGATAAATGAGTCAAATATAGAAAATAAAGTAAAGGAATACTACCGTTTCATTAACAGAAAACCATTAAATTGAAAGTCTTCAGATTACCATGTCCATCTCGGAATCAATTGTCCATCTAATGAGCTCTTCAAATATATTTTTATTATTTACCTAGGTAGTAAGATGGAGGTGTGAGGGGGCGCCAAACATCCAAAAATGGGGGTCGGTATCTCGAAAACGGCTATTATTAAAATTAAAATAGAATTTTCTAAAAATACTATAATTCAGAAGAATATGATATTGTATTTAAAAATTTTAATTATCACTTATGGAATAATTAGGGGACCACTAATTAACTTTGAAAAATTACGGAAGACATGTTCTGGTTGGAATTTTGAAAATGTTTTAATGGATAAAATGTAGCTAGTAAATATATAAATAACATATCAAATTTACAAAAAAAGTGCCAAGCCTAGTTTTCGAAATAAATCAATTATTCAAAATATGACATTATTATAAATGGATGCCGCGAAAACTGACCTATTCGATTTTGACCCAAAAATGACCCTGCCCAAAAAACCAAAATTACCGGAAATCTGACCCAAAACCTGACTCAAAATTGTCCCGACTCAAAAAATACCTGGTCCCAGGTGACCCTGACCCGCAGGTTAATTTGAAAACATTTTTGGATGGTTTTCAAATTTCATTTAAATTTTATACTTGAATTAAACATGCTATAATTCATCAAGA
>JAQGCQ010000046.1:0-31813 GCA_034699945.1 Chamobates pusillus
ATTCAAAAATGTATTATAGTATTTGTAAAAAATTCCAATGAATTTACGATTAAAATCGTGCAAAACATATCGAAATATATATATGTATAAGTATATATATATATAAGTATAAATTTCCATTCAATTAATAATAATAATATTTATAATAATATTCGACGAAATAATTTTATAACTTATTCACTGAAAAAAATAACAAATTGGTTTGGAATCCAATTGAATGGTTGACTCCTCTAAAAAGACTCTTCACTGCAAAACTTTAAACCATGACTTTTAAGTACATATTTTATTCTAGCTAATATATAATCATCAATTTAGCAAGTTGGTTTCGCTTTTTATCCATTTTAGTTTCTCGAAGCTTCTGTCTTCTCTTTTTTTTGTATACACTATTATATAATCATTGATTACTCACTCCTTGGTCTTATAAAACGAGTATATTTTAAGTCAACAAATAATACTAATTGGATGTAAAAATAAATTCGGTTTTCAACTTATTTGTAAGAAATGCTATTATTTTTTTTTCCTAATATTTTCTCTAAAATCATAATTTTATACCAATTAATGAGCTGTCATTAAACTGACCAAAGAGGTAATACTAAACCTAGATCATTAAATATTATTAATATAGTATAATATCAACAAATAATTTGTGTATTGATTGTCGTGAATGAGATTATAGAGTATTTGTCAAACATTTTGTGGTTTTAATTGGCATTACTTTAAGACATTGAAATCCTCTGAAGTAAACGGTTTGTTCGCAAATAAGACAACTTTGGATTTTGACTTTCAATATGTTTAGTCTTCGCATTTCATGTGATTCCAAAGGACTGGTCGTTTGATTGTTGATGTGATCCAAATATGACTGAAGATTTCCAAATGTTTCTCTCAAAAGAGTACAATTCAATAGACTTTTCTGCAAATAATTAGAAGACTTTTCATCATTTGTTGAGTAAAATACTTCGTCGTCTATTGTTCCAAATTTGGAGGAACTGCTCTCAGAATCAGTACAGCTCTCGAATCGAGGAGTAGTTATGCTGATTGTGGGCACGACTATACTCCTATTACCTTCCGATGACGTCCTCCGAACTGAAATTTCAAATTAATTGGAAAGTTATCTAATCGTATAAATCAACCAAAGAAATGGTTTTGACGTATTTTAATGAATAATTCATTAATCAAAACAATAAATAATGAAAATCCTATTAATGTTCGCAAATAAATTCAATTTTAATTGACGTTTCATTTCATAATAGAGCATGGGTCATCACTGGGGGGAGTCCAGCCCAAATACAACCCGAGAATCAAAATTTTTCAACTCCTCCACCTAGAATTTTGAAAAATTTTAACATTACAGGTATAACCCCCCTCTGGCTTGAAAATTTTTTAACATTATGTCTATGGAGGCCGCCATCTTGTCCGCCATCTTGTCCGCCATCTTGGCCGCCATCTTGGCCGCCATCTTGGCCGCCATCTTGGCCGCCATTTTACCCCTCTAGACCCCTCCCTAGACCGAAAGAGCTTGATGACCCATGTAATAGAGACAAAAATATCATTTATTGATTTCTGAAATTAAGTCGTATTTTGTTTTGTTTTATTGAAACAATGATATTATTATATAAGCCTTAAATTTTGATAATCTTTCAATTTTTTCTCTATAACTCAAAAATATTAAATTGAGAACAATCTTGATAAAAATGCTTAAATTTTATCTCTGCAAAAATTAACGTTTTTAAGACAAACCAAAAAAGTGGTTTTCAGAGAATTTGATTCTCAAACAAATTATTTGTGAAAATAATTGAAAAATCTATCAAAAAATATGAAGCTCTCAGAAAACGGATATTAATTTTTATATTTTCATATCCGAAGCAATTAAAGACAAGTAATTAAAGCATTTATTAATTTTATTTTCAATTCAGACGATTAAACGCTTAAGAAATCGAATCATAATTTTTCGCCAAAGAAATTGAAGTTAATATTTTTAATAATATATAAAAAGGTAATATTTTTATAGCAAATATGAAATAAAGTTTTATGAAAACCTCATCAATTTTTTTAACGATTACATTATGTCATATAATTTTGACTTTTGTTCCCCTCCTCTATTAAATTTAGCAGAGCTTAAGTCAAGTTAAGCCTTAGAAGAAGGCATTTGAAATAAAATAATAGTCTTATAAATTGTATAGAAATGTTTTATAAACTAATTCAAGGATGGGATTCATTTTCCCATTTCATGGGAACTACATTTTAGATTATTTGGGATTTAAAATTGAAATAATACTAATATCGTAATCATAAAATACTATAAGAATCCACTTTTATTATTATTGTTAATTATAAATCAATATTCTTTTGATAAAAAAAATTAGTTAAAATACTGTTTAGCACTCAAATAAATTATTTGGAATAATTGATCAAGTCTAAAATAGAGTTTATGGTATGTCCGAAGTTGCGAACAAGAATTGAGTCACTCAATAATCTGACCAAAAAATTAGCTCAAATCGCATCAAATCTTTAAATAATTTGAAATATTTTCACTCGATATCAATATGAAGGATATATTCTGAGAAAATGCACTGATTTTTATAAGAAAAGATTATATATTTTATTTGAAGAGAGCCCTCCCAATCGTTTCTTCAAACTAATTGAATTCCTTTTTATCATTAAAGAAACATTTCTCAAAAAATCTAATAATCATATAAAATATGTTAAGCAGATATCAATATAAGTTGAAATATTTTTTTAAATCACATTTTATATTTGTGTTTCAAAATTGGTTTAATATTATTTGTAAAATTAAGTTCATGTCTTAAAACTGATATTGAATATGAAAAGCCTTTAGTTTGATATCATTAAAAAGTTGTGAGATTTGACTCTCTTTAATATTTAGAAAAATAATGATAATTATTAGAGAAATGCAATAAAGAAATGCAAAAAACTGTTTTATGAGTATTGGTCTCACATTGAGGTTTTGGTGGTCTGTGATCGTCGGGGACGGGATTGCTGTGCGTTCGTTCCAAACACTTGTGCTGTCGCTGTAAAGCAATTTTTCGATCGGAATTTCGCAAATCTTTTGGTTTATTGAATAGAAACATATCTTTGAGTCTCCCATTCATTCTGTTATTTAAATAATTCACTGGTTTTCAAAAGAAGAAGAGTTGACACACAATGAAAGTAATTTCTGGTCTCTTCTAATGTTATACTTGTAATGGAAATACTGTTTGTTTAAAACACTTACACAATAACTGAGAATATATTCTCTAATTTTCTAACGAATAGTGAAAATCTCGACTCATATGACACACAAAAACACTTTATGTTTAGAGATATTCATTGTTTGAACAGAAAATTCTCTTTTATTCAAAAAACGAGTTCACAATTCTATTGGAAAGCAGTCTTCTATTGGCACAGAATATCAAAAATAAGAGACAAAAATATCTCTACCAATGTATGGATCAACAGGTAGTGCAGACTCTGTTACAAACTCTGTACATGACTTCATCACAAGTGTTCACAAATAGTCGACTTCTCTCTCATTATATATATTCTATGCTTTTTCGCCGATATTTTATATAAATACTGGAAAAGAGAGAATCACTTGATCTGACTCTCACTATAATCCCCTTCTCTTTACATTTTTTATATTCAAGAATAGCTGCAAATTCTTCACTAAAATGTATTCAAATCTAAAATCATTTTGAATTTTTAATATAAGAGTGCTTCTAAAATAAAATGATCATGCTGTTTTTATTGATTATCTTTTAGTTTAATGTTCTTGTTTAGTTAATCTGATGATTCCATTTTGGGCAGAAAATTTAATGTCAAGATGATTCAATCTTTCAAATAAATTCTCAAATGATCAAGTGGTGACCAAGATACTTGATCTTAAGAAAAAAATTACGATCGCAAGCTATAATTTTCGGCTGTCGTTCCATTCAGTAATAATATTTGAAAACAAGATATCACTTAAGGGCTATAATATATTATACATAACGAAATAAAATAAGCAAGTTCAGAGGCGGTTCCTAACAATTACTTCTAATATAGAATTACTTCTAATATAGAATTACTTCTAATATATCTCATATTAACGAAAATAAGTTATACATAAATATATCTATAGATATGAATTTTGTTTCTAACATTCACTCAAAGTTTTATAATCTTCTGATTTTGTGATTTTTCACACATAAAACTGTTTTATTAAATGATAAGCTAACGTATAATTGGATGATATCTTCATAATATTTTCATCCATTAAATATTACATAGTATTAGATACATACCTCTATAATATACAGTCTATACAACCAGTATATTCCGAATCAACCCTTATTTTATTATTGATGAATGTTTGAAACGGAAAAATATTTAAACAAGTCCATTTACATGTTATTATTAATAATAAAAATCTCAATTGCACTAAAGTTGCATGATTACTATAAAGAGCTCTGATATAAAAATAAGAGTTCTTTAATTAAAATAATTTTAATAAAAGGAGAATGTAGTTTTTTTCCTAATTACCAAGAGGAGTGGGATAAATGTTACAGAAACACCTTTTACATTATACTTATAAACTCTTTCTAGTACTCTTTTAAGCTAAAATTGATTGTCTTCGATATTATTTTCTCAATTATTTCTCAATTTTGATAATTATTTTAAAATTTTATTTGTTTTTATTATAAAATTGGAGTAAAAACATGTTTACATTGTTTACGATTTCTGAGAGTTTCTACAAAAATGTGAACTTTTTCTATAATTAATACTTAATTGAATTGTTATTTAATTAGTCCATTAGATTGTGTGGGAAGGGATATAAGTTTAGGTAATTCCGATTTGTCTTCAATTAACTAATTAACAAAAACGAGTTTTTCGATCAATAAAAATATCGATTTCTTAGGAATTAAGTCAAAGCACTAGAAATTGTTTTTCTGAACATTAGTTTAATGAAAGGGGAGTGGAGTCACACAATGAAAGCAATTCTGTTTTATTAATTCATTAAAGTTTTGCTAAAAATTGGTTCCATTTATTAGAATCGAAATCAAATGTTTTTCGCATTTCATTAGCTTTTGATTGAATACATAAAAGAGTAAAACTATTTAAACTAAAAATGGGTTCAAAAATGACAAAACTTGCCTCAGAATCCGGTGTTCCCGGACTCTCACATATATTTGGGGTCAAAGGTGTGCGGAAAGGTGTCTGGGCTTTCGTTTTCATTCTTTTTGTCAGTTTAACGATTCGTGATTTGATAGATATGTTGAAAGATTACACACAATTTCCAGTCTCTGTTAGCGTACGTATAACTGACTCCCGAGTACTTCCCTTTCCAGCGGTCACGGTTTGCAATCTTAATGCTGTCCATAGAGGAAGGTTTTGCAATAACAAGGATATAGAGAAACCCCATAACGTCGCAAAAATTCTTTGTGCAAATTTAGGAGATTTACTCGACTCCTGCGAAATATCAAAGGTTTGAATCATTTTATCTCTGATTTTAAATTAAATATAAAATAATGATTGAAAAGATGTTGGACGAGCTCTTGACTAAGGGACGACTTTATTGTGGTGCTCCTGCTTCCAAAGGAACAGAAAAATCAAAGTCTGCCCCCAAATCACAATCAAAGCCCAAAAAACAGAATACAACGAAAATTCGTCGTAAAGGGAAGCGTCAAATCAATTTGTCTGATGTGGTCAAAACTGTAAGGGATGTTGGTACTTTTGTCAGGGGGGACGGCACTAAAGGCAGTGGAATCGGTGGAATTATTAATGGAATTCAAGACACTGTCAAGTCTTTCTCAGAAGGAGGCGGACCTATGGATGGAGTAATCACTCAAATAGCAAATATCGTCGGATTCAATATCTCTTCGACGGCAGACATCGTTCCCACACTTTTTATGAGAGCCTTCACTGAAGTCACCGTAAGTTTCATTCATTCGTTGAATCATTTATCAAATAAATAAATTGCTTTCAAACGATTCACTCTTATTATCGATAAATTAAAGGGCTGTCGATTGGGTTCAGGAAACGCCAAAAGTGCAATGCCTGAAAAGCTAAGAGATACCCTGGGCAATCTTACCTCTACTTTTACTGTAAGAAATCTAATGACAAAACAATTTTATCATATTTTTTGATCATATGTTTAGAGCGGCGGCTGTTTTTTAAAAGCTCCAAAATTGGTCGGACTTTTCCAAGAGATGTCTCAAAAAATGGCTAACACTATATCGAAGTGTACCTCTCCATGGGTTGACTCATTGAAAGGCAGTATTAATAAAGGTTTGCATAAAACCATTAAATCGATTTAAATTTTATTTTGCGGTAAAGTCAACACAACTATAGTAGACATTAAGAATATTCCATTTGCAAGTTTAATGAGCTAGTTCCATAATTGAATAAATATTTTGTAATCTAACTTGGTCAGTTATGGTGACTGACCCTGTATTTTAAAATCAAATGAATGCCATAAATAATGACGAAATTAAATTAAACGAAAAGGAGAGACGCCGTGGTTTATACTTCTGGATCTACTGTCTTCGTGGTTGGCAGAGTTGGCAAAGAATGATCCGTTGGAGGCCAAAGCCATTGGTCACCAGAGCGAGCACCTCATCCAACAGTGCTATTTCGCTGGTCGTCATTGCTATGTATCGCAAGATTTTTCTGATTTTTTTTACAGTTCGTATGGAAATTGTTTTACCTATAATTTACACCTCCATAACAATCAATCACTCAATGAGTCTGAGGGCGCCCTTTCAGGTATTCATTGATTCTATAATTTAAAATTCATTAATTCTAAAATTGATTAAAAGGTTTTACGGGCCCTAAGTTTGGGTTAGAATTGACTTTAGATTTGGAAACCGATCAATATATGCCGACCTCGAGAGAGGCCGGGGCTAAAGTCATAGTTCACGATAGTGCAACTCGAGCTGATCCCGATCAAGATTCAGTTCATGTTCCCCCGGGTCTGGTCACATATGTAGGCGTCCGATTGGTTAACATAACAAGACTTCCAGCCCCTTATCCCGACAAATGTTCGGATGACTGGCAGGACCTCAGTCTTAAGAAATGGGCCAAACATTTGAGTTATGAGACGTATTCGAGTCAAATATGTCTCAAATTATGTCTCCAGAGATTTACAATAAAGCACTGCAAGTGTTGGAGTTCATCCTCTCCACCCCCACAGACAGAGGTGTATCAGTGCGATACCAGAAAAAATAGAAGTATCATGATAATTTTTAGATAATCAAACAGAATATATTGATTGATTGAAACACAGCTCAGGAGGAATGTACAGAAATGATTCGTCAGATGTATTACAACGAGACAATAAACTGCAACTGTCCGCCCCGTTGTACGGAACGCAGTTTCGAGAAGTTTGTGTCCACCGGCAAAGAACTGCCTCAATGTTCGGCGCTCTCGTCGCCCAACAAAGAGGCTTCGGCTGAAGAAAAGTGAGTAAAAGACAACTGTTTTTAATTTAATCGCTTTATTGATATTTAGAGAGAATTTCGCAAAAGTTGTGATTTATTTTCAATCATTGAGTTATAATGAGATAAATCAGTTCCCAAAATATACGGTCAGTTCTTTTGAATAAATACCAATCAAAACAAACGAATGGAATATATTTCAGTTGACGGCTCTCTTGGGTGGAATCGGAGGTATTTTAGGGGTATATCTGGGCTTCTCTTTCATCGCTATCTTCGAGTTAATCGAAGTGATCAGTCGTTATCTGATGTGTGGATCAGAAGAGAAAGAAAAACAAAAATCTATGAAAAAGACTAAAACAAAATCATCGAAAGTGAAGACTATATCGACGACACCCATAAAGAAAGCTTTCGAATGACTAGAAATACGTATAAATTCAGTAGAAATCGGAGTCTGAGCTGTTCTGATGGTCTGATATATTATTGAGAGATACGTTTGAAGTGTTGTTATCACAAAATATTTGAGCACTTTTTCGTTTTATGATTGATTGCCGCGTTTCGGATAAGGGTAGGGATGAGGCACTTTCCATATCACACAAGGATTTTCTTGACTCCACTTCGCTCACCATAATTGACTCGATCAGCATAAGACAGTCGCCCACATCGCTGTTTTTGGCGCAACACAACGATGGCGTTAAGCCGTCGGTATCACAAGCGTTGACGGATGCGCCCAACATCAACAACTCCTGAGTCAACTTTACTAAACCATTGGCAGCGCTTATGTGGAGCGGAGTCTTCAGCTCATTGTTGATGGCGTTAATCAATGGGTTACACTTCGATAGAATTTTGAGCCCACACTCACTGTGACTATAAATGCAACACAAATGCAGAGCTGTGTTGTGTTTGTCGTCCTCAGCCCTCACATTTGCGCCCAAAGACATCAAATATTCAACTATTTTGGTATTTCCACGTTTGGACGCATACATCAAAGGTGTCTGTCCTTTCACATCAGTGCAATTTATATCTAAACCATTAGATTTTAGGATATCTATTATTTTTGTAACACTAGTTTTGGACAGAGCGGCGAAATGGAGGCCTGACCTGTATTTTTACAAACAAATCAATTCATTTCAATCAATATTTTTTGGCAAAAAATAAAATATTAATAAATTTTACCGCTTTTTGTGATCGACTAATGAAAGAGTTTGAGCGCCAAAGTGTGAGATCAAAAGCTCCAGACATTCAACACTTGAAGAGAGTCTGAAAAACAATATTTTCAATCATTTGATTCAAAAATTGATTGGTTTAAGACATACGACGATAAGTGGAAAGGAGTTATTTTGTTGCCCCAAAACTTCTTCGACGTTTCATATTCTAAGAGAGCGCTCACACAATCGGGATGTGCTTTGAGTGCAGCCCAATGGAGTGGAGTAAACCCTTCTCTATCAGTCAGAGCTTCCGGTGAAAAGTTAGGATTGAATTGAAGTAAAGTCATGAGGATATCTGTCCGACCGATGGCTGCGGCCAAATGGAAGGCAGTCTTTCCATTAAGACTTGGAATATGAGGCTGAGCTCCGTAAGTGAGCAAAGATTTTACCGATTCTTCGACACCTGAATATATGGCATAAAAAAGTGCCGATCGTTTTTGAGAATCGGTTTTATTTGGATCGGCTCTGTTTTTCAATAGTAATTCGACACATTCTGCGCCGCAATCATTGAGTGCGGCCAACATAAGTGGTGTCCGTCCGCGATGATCACTCATTTCCAAATGTTTAACATAACTGAGCAAAACATTGAGAGTGTCGTGAAGTGCGAACTGTGCGGCCACTAAAAGCGATTCATTTATTGTCGTTTGTATTTGAGAACTGAATTTAAGATTCGAAACATTTCGCAGAAAATCCAAAATGATTTTAACGCACGGGTTGTGCTCTTTGAGGATCGCATACTCCAAAGCCGGTCCAATATCTTGAAAACCACTTTCAAGTAATTTTTGAAGCGCTTCCTCTTTACCATAAAAAGCGGCGCAATGTGTGGGACAGACACACATTTTGACTGTTTTCCAGTCGTGGGCGGCGATCAAAGAGTTGACAGCACTGGTCATACCGGTGGCCGCCGCGTAATGTAAGGCATAAAATCCGTTGTTATCGCAAATGTCAGGCTTTGCCCCAAATTCTAACAGAATATCAACACAACGGTTGTCGTCTTCCTCTCTCGAGGCGGCGCAATGCAAAGCAGTCAAACCATTTAAATCTCTTTGATTGACATCGAATTTAATGTTGAAATTCTTGAGCAAAAAGTCGAGACAATCAGAGGTGCGACCACTTGAGGCGTAATGCAATAGAGATCTGTTGAAGGCATCGATTAGTTTGTCGGGTAAAGGCATAAGCAATTGAAGGCATTCTTTGCTTCCGGAATATGAGGCCATGAAGTGTGCTGTTCGGCCCCACGTATCACATATTTGGGAATTGGCGTTGGCATCGGTCAGACGTTTGCAGGCACTCGACACACCTGCCATCGATGAGTAATGCAAAGCACTCATACCGTTTGTATCGATTAGATTCACGTCTGTGTCCGACATATTGATCAGAGAATCGATGACTGGTGTATGACCTGAACCGGAGGCATAATGCAGAGGAGTGGCCAAAGCCTTGTCTGCAATACTAGTGTTGGCACCGCATCTGATCAGATCATTGATCATATTGTGTCGGCCATATTTGGCCGCTAAATGCAGAGGAGTTCTGCCATATTTGTCGCGTGCGTTCACATCAATCTTGTCTTTGTTTGTGAGCAATACATCCAAAGCACTCGCGCCGATCCTCGAAGAGGCCGCCAAATGCAAAGGAGTGATCCCATTGTGGTTAACACACGATAAATTTGCTTCTCTTAGAATAAGTTCATCGAGAATATCATCCTGTCCGTTGAGGGCCGCCCAATGGACAGCACTGTTACCAAAAGAGTCGATTGCATCGATTTTTGCACCGAAATCAAGAAGTAGTTGTAACGCATTGAGCGACCCTTTTGTGGCCGCGATATGTATGGGTGTCATCAAATCCTTGTCGCGTACATTGACTTCGGCGCCACCTTCAGTAACCAAAAATCGTATGGCATCAGTGCTGTCAACTGCGGCCGCGTAGTGGACGGGTCTTCGATCACATTTGTCGAAAGCGTTTGCCTGCGCTCTGTTTGACAGAAGAAATGATATCAAATCCAGGTTTGAATTGAAGACCGCGTGATGTAAAGGCGTTGCACCCAACCTATCAACACATCATTCAAGTTATAATCAATAAATTATTTTATGACTTAATGGACTGACCGGTCGGAGGCGTCGATGGTATTAATATATGGCAGTAGTATTCGTGCGCACTCCAGACCATTGTTGGCGGCACAGACATGCATAGGAGTAATCCATTGTCGATCCCGAGTGTTGGCTTCGGCGCCTTTCTCCAGAAGTAGTTTGACGATAGGGTCGTGATTATTACAACAGGCCCTATGAAGAGGACTCACCCAATCATTGTCTCGAGAGTTAATCCGAGCGCCCGCTTCTATCAACATCTGTGCGATCTCTGTATAACCCAAAGACGAACACAAATGTAAAGGAGTTCTTCTCATGTGATCACATATATTGACTTCCTCTTCATTTCCAATCAAATGTCTGACCAGTTGTTTGTCGTTCCGAAGAATAGCTTTTATTAACTTCGGCTGAAATATCAATAAATAAAATAAGAATCGATAAAATAGTTGATAAATGAGAACCTGGTCTCGAAGATTGAGGACATTTGTCCGCCGATTAATTCCCATTTTGACTCAAATCAATTCACTTGATATTAAATTTCCTTCAAATCGTTTTAAATAAAGTTTTAAATATTTGTAAATAAAAATTGTTTTCATTATTTGAATGAAAACCAAATGGGAAATCACTTTATTCTCAATTAAATCATTTTAATGTTAAATGACTTCAATAATCAAATTAATTAAAAATTAATAATAAATTATAATTAAATTGAATAACAATTTCCTGACTTTCAGTTCATGCAATTGATTGAGTGCTCACTCATTGACGACAAAATCAAATGTAAATCTAATGTAAAACGCGTTCAAAAACATATTTATTTCCAAATCTGTCGATAGATTTCACCACTTATTCTATTAAACTTCAAAATTCTCTTCAAATGTTCAGAATTAAGAGGCAAAACAGGATTCAATACAATTGAACATGATCAATTGATCAATTTGATCTTTTTCACAAACCAATTGCCAAAACTGTTGTCTATTTGGAGAATAAATGAGAGTTAGAATTGAATATTTCATAAATTGAGTTCTCATTAAATGCGAAAATTGTATCTGATTTTCATTGACTTGATGTGACACAATGTAACAAGCACAATTATCATTATGCTATTTTGTTGAGCATACTCAGTCTTCTTCATTAAGATGGGATGTGATGAGCCCTCATTCATCTTATTAAAAGTTAGTTTACGCAAACTGTTTAGGATAGGAATGACCTTGCTCTTTGGTTCAATCTTAATTATTAAATTGATGTTTGGTTTCCATTTGAAGTCCAAATAATAATCAAACGAACGATCGGTTTATATCACAATCAGATAAAAGACTGGAAAATACAATTAGCTCTTCATTTGATTCAATGTTTTGGAAAGTTATTCCTTACGACAGACTAATTAAAAACTGAGGAAATATCCATTCAATCAATAAATTGAGTTATTTTTCATCAAAATTCTGTTTTTTTTTTGTTTTATCAAAGTTTATATGACTTAATAATATAACCTTGTTACAATGTAATACCTTTCAATCAATATTTTAGAAAAACAATTAATTTATTGAAATATTTGTCAGTTTGTGTTAATCTATTTTAACATCAAACTCATTGATTTGAGCATGGTTGATCTAAATTAACTCATGAAAGAAGATCTAAAAAAGATTGGTCACAACATAATCTAGTTTATTTTACTTATTTGAGTCGAAATATTTGCACAAATTGTTAGTTCATATAAAATATGAAATTAAAAACACATTTAACTCGAATTTGGGACAAATTTTATTTGTTTGTCTCAAAAAGAGATGACTTTTAATTATGGATCGAATTTTATTAAAATTATAAATAATACAAAAATTTGTGGGAAAATCAACTAATGATAAAAAAGTGGTTCAATTGAGTGAATGTCAGAATTTGTTTTCAAAACTGGAAGTAAACCAAAAGAAGTACAATTCGTGACTGACTTAACACACATTAATATTTAATTTTTTTCAAATCGAGTTATAATATAAATAATTGAAAAATATTTCTTTCAAATAATTGATTAAAACTAAACGGAGATAAATGTCTGCATTAATGACTACCGAAACAATTTGAGGCCAGAATTCAACTCAATTATCTTTATTCAGATTTTGTTACTAAAGTAATAATAAGTAATAGTTTTATTTCACGATTTACTCTAAAATTGTGTCTCAAATATAAATAATCAAATGATGGCTCAATTTCTTATTTAAATAAGTTAAGTTAATATTCAACATGCTCATTTATTGAGAATCGAGCAGCCTCAATTTCTTAATGGAATAGCAGTTTCTCACTATAAACCCTAAATCAAACGACTGCTATTTGTAAAGGAGAGGAATGAGAGGAAGGGCTAATCAATTATTTCTGCAAGTAATTCAAAGAAAAGGTTATGATATTTGAACTCATCTATGATTAAGAACAATACAAATATCGCCTCAATTTCTAATTTGTCGATTAATTTTAATGTGATAACATCTAAGTGTTAATATACCAAGATTATTAACAGATTAGATGAGAGATTAATAAACATTAGAAATACTTCAAATAAAAGAAAGCAAAAGAGCGACAGAAATAAACTGTTTTATATGTTTAAAGTTCAAATTTGTTTGCTGTAAATTTGTCCTTAATAAATTAAAAATTGCTTTAAAATTATTAATAAAATAAAATAGACTTGCTAAAGAGGAATATCAATTTAAATTAACCTAATAAGTCAAAGGGGTTTTCAAAAATAAAAATCCACTTTTGATTAATCTTTAGATAAAAACAATTATAATCAGAATTTGAGTCAATTTGTAATCAATTATTCATTAAAATCGATTTGATATTCAATATGAAAGGAACGGTTTAAGCAGAAGGTGTACAACACATTAGAAGTCATTCCCATCACAATAGCCTTTGGAAAAAAGAAATGAAAAAAAAGCAAAAATAGAGCACTCGTTGAATGTATTACTCGTTAGTTTGTAAATGAGATTCATTTGATTAATTAAAATTGAATCACTTTTTGATTGCCTCTAAAAACAGTTTCTAAAAATAAAATTCAAGCGATTCTTATCTGAGTCTCAAATTAAAGAAAAGAGGAATTGAAGTGCAAATCATTTATTCAATTCTTGCGGCACTTTTTTAGTATAATTTTAAACTTATTTCGATTCAAATAAGCAAAATATTTGGAATTTATTCAGAATATATCAAGATATATTTTTGAAATTAAGTCCTTCAAAGATTCTAAATTTAGTAAAAGCCCCTAGTTCAATTATTAATAGTTATTATTATCTTCTTATTTGAAAAAAATATAGAGAAAAGATGTTTGAAACAAAATATTGAATTAATTTTGAACACAATTTAACTTAATTTGAGACAATCGCTATGAAAACAATGATCGTCAGTCAACGTTGTTTGTGATGTAACTTGCTCAAATGACTGAGAACAGGATTCTAAAATAAAGCTAATGATTATTAAGTCGAATATAATTTGATTTTTAAAATTGAAAAACTATTATCAGATCACTTATTTGAAAGACAGGATGTCCTCCACTATAGTTATCATTAAAATGTAAAGCTATTAATGATGCATTTTAGAATGTTTCTTGTTCAATTCTACTATTTTCATAATAATTTAATTTAGAATATTCTTAAAGGAGTGAATTTGCGTTAAGTGTTCACTGCTCACCATTTACTCAATATCTGCAAACTTTGTTGAAAATTAGCAAAAAACCATAAAATGAGGTTAAACTCAATTAAAATAATTTACATTCAAAAGTGTTTGAATGAACATAATATATATGTAATACATAATGTATATCTTGGGTACATATTTTGATAGGAATAATATGAACTTGCTGCTGTAAAGAAGATGAATTAATTGAGGATATAATGACTAAAATAATACTGTACTATAACTGGGGGTTCGTTCAATGATTGTGAAAACATTTAATCTAAATGAGATTGATTGTGCTAGATTTTATTAACAAAACTTCTATTAAAAGCGATCAATGATTTCTAATGACTCAATTTGAGCATTAATTGGTCTCAAATGCATTTGATTTTAATTGACTTCTATTTAATTCAAAATCTCCAAAAAGTGGTCTCAAATGGAATTCATTTGAAAACAAAGGGTTAAAATAATTAAACCGAAGTTATAATAAACTAAAAGTTATTCATAACTCAGTCAAAGATAAGTAAACTTTTCATTAATAATGCATTGGTTTTGACCACTTCTGATCATATCATAACTAACATTTAGTAATAACAATTTGAATTGGAAACCATCAAAATCACCCAGTCCAGTTTTTGCGATTTTTCCATATTTGGTCCATAGTTTGAAACAAATTGAAATAATACAGATCATGCTAATTTAAACCTGAATTTTTGCAATTTTTTCTTAGAATTTATCTTAAAATTAAATCGATGTTCGATTCAAACTAAACGATGTAATACTTGCATCAAATATAAACACTATTTAAACAAAAATCAGACCCAGAATTGTATTAAAACTAATTCAGATTTGGGTTAATTCAAAGCTAAAGATTATTTGAACAGATATTGGTTTGTAATAATTTATAGTTATTTGGATCCCTTCTTATTCAGATGATTAGCAATACAAGGTTAATGATAGAGCCAAGATAATCTAGCTTATTTATTCATTACTGAGTATTTAGACTTTTAATTAAGAGTTGCGTAGATATTGAATAATTAATTGTTAGTAAAAAATTGATTGACCAGAATAAAATTGAGCAAGCATAAAAATTATTTATTAATTGATTTACTGAATTCATATAAAAAATGTTTAAAATGTAAAACTAGTGATCAATCAATCCATTCATACATTAATTCAAATAATGGATAAATAATTATTGATTCGAAGATTTTTCGAATTTGAAACATATTTTCAAATATTAGAAACAAATAAATATTTGAAAATTTAAATAAAAAAGACTACTCTTGTAATAAATAATACTCTAAAAAGCAATTGACCAAAAAATTGATAACTAAAATGTGCTCGACTTATAAATTGTGTATTGAATCCATTGGACGCTACAGAATATTATTAAGTAATCAATAGTGCTATTTTGATACCAGGTCAGACACTATTTTTCTTATCTAATTTAATTAATCCTGTTCATTTCCATATTCTAAGTTTCAGGCAAATAAAAAAAGTGATTTACAAAAGTGATGAAGGTACAGTTGATAATTGATCTTGTCCCAAATCGATGGTATCATAAACTGGAAGTTATCCCCAGAGCTGTAATCCAAAAGCCATTGCCATCAAAGCCTAAATGTCAGGAACTTTGGGTCTTCTCTTGATTTTGTCCAAAATTTCAAGTTATCTTCAATGAAGAAAAAACGATTTCAATTGTTTTCAATGAATTCCAACTCTCGTTTCTGTCATCAAATTTTATAAAACTTTGAGATAAACTCAAATTCAAATATAACTTCTAAAACGAGTCTTTTAATGTTGTTTTGATCTAATGTTAAATTGTGGGCTAAAAACAATTTTTTCTCATTATTTGAAAAAGTAAACAATTTTGATAAGTTTAGAGATGATGTCTAACCTTAAACATTGATAATTGACTACAATTTGAGAAAATAAATGCAAAAATTGCCTAAAATTGCCATTCCTTCCAATTACTCAAACAATTGAAAACTAATTTTGATGTCTCTCTCATTGTTAAGAGAGAGACGATATTATGAAACAGTATTCTGTCCTCAATTTACTCATACCTTAAAGTAGGGACATGATCAACTCAATGATCAACTCCCAAACATCATGTATTCATTATTTATTAAGTCATTTTATCGAATTTTTAATTCTGGAATTTGACTTGTTAATATTTATTTCATACATTTTAACAGAAAATCATTTATTCAATGTTTAAATCAAATTATTTAATACTCAAAAAACAAGTCTTCAAAACTCTATTCAACGAAAAGAGACAAAAGAAGCAAAAAAAGAGGTAAAAGTTTTTATTTTGTAAAAAACTTTAATTGCATATTTATCTGTGCAAGGATAAAGTCAATTATGTTGACTGACATCTCATCAAACTTTCACTTAATCTCATTTGTAAAAAATGATTCTTTATTTTTAATTAAAACCAAAAATCAATTGATTTTAAGATTAATAGTTTTTGTGGTTTTATATCAAATAGAAACCAATTAATTGATTCAAAAATCGAGAATTAATGAATGACAATGATCTTAATTTTTTATTTGAAAATTCAAATTATACGTAACCTTGATTCAACAATTGCTAACTTAAGTGTATTTTTTGTTTTTCAAGTTTTGATTGATTATATGTATAAAATTTGGAGCAAAATATTTTCAATTTTTTTTTCTTCTTAAACATATTCACAAAACGTTATTTTTATGTCTTTGAGAATCATATTTCGTAATCAATTGAAGTGGGAGTCAAACAAAAGTTATTTTTGATATTTTTGAATAATAGAATTATGTTACCTAGACACCTACATAATACTAAAACTAAACCAATTCACTAAATCTTAACAAAAATGATTTGATAATTAAAATAAACAACAAGTATTCGCAAAACAAATGAAACGACTGTTATTTGTTTGAACATTCAGTAAATTCTGTTTAATCTATTTATGAACTAATATTTGAAGTTAAACATCGATATTAGGACTGTTAGCACTACAAACGCTTTATATCGATAAGCAAGTTGTTATTGCACCAAGATAT
Source organism: Chamobates pusillus (assembly GCA_034699945.1). Taxonomy (NCBI): domain Eukaryota; kingdom Metazoa; phylum Arthropoda; class Arachnida; order Sarcoptiformes; family Chamobatidae; genus Chamobates; species Chamobates pusillus. Next base: position 17,394 of record JAQGCQ010000046.1, read on the forward strand.
GCCACTTCCATAACCTGGTATTTGGGTATTTTTCAAGTGATTCGAGTGAACATTAATCAAAAGTTGCCTCATCTTCAAACCCAAAGTGTTTGGATGAAGTATGTGCAAAGTATGGGGAAGTTCCCTCCATTTATATATAATTCGAAAATTATTACAACTTTCAAAGTTGTAAGAACAGAACAGAACAGAACAGAACAGAACAGAACAGAACAGTTGTATCGTCAAATTGAGATCACACCAAACAAATGGTATTTCATAATAGATTTGTTAAATAAGGAGTTGTTGTTTGGGAACCTCTGCTTACATATGAAAAGTCAAACAAATAATAGTTTGAATGACTTTTAAAGAAAAACGAAAAGAAGTCAAAGAAGTGGGCGAACAACAAATTAGCACAAAATTAATTGTAAGTATTTTTCGATTTCATAAAAAGTGTTTCTTTTGAGTCGTGAATCGACTACAAACTGATTCACTTCAAACCAGTGTTTGTCGACAATCGGCTTGTTTTGAATGGGTTGGGTCGGGTTGGATGGGTTGGTGAACTGGTTGTACCACTCATACTCAGACCGACTTTTGTTGAACAACTAATAAGCACAGCATAACTAGTAGTAGTAGCAGACCTGTAGTCACTCGGAGTCCTTTTTTAATGGAGTTAAGCATTGAATCGAATCTCGAATCGGAATTTGATTTGAGTTCACTCTGAGAGCAGTCTATTATCAAACACTCCTTTCATACCTTTCATGTCTTTCATGTTTTTCAAACGACCGAAAACCATATTTTTTGAGTGGACTTTTTCTCAAGTTCTTCACTTCACCACATCATCAGTGGCTTCCCGTTTCTAAATCCAACAACACGTATATCACTGGAGCCGGTATTCATCAATAATTGATAAAAGTTGCCATTTATGCCAATAGTTGTCATCAATAATTCAAATCAACATTTGTTTAATTCAATAATAAACAAAACAATGAATTCTTTTGAATCAAAACACGTGAGTTATTTCGAAAATTTTATTCTTCCTTTAAATTAATAATTATTTTTTATAAAAATAACTTAAATGTGAGCCAAATCTCATTTTATGTTTTCAAAAATCATTGCTTAAGAATCTTAAGTTAAGATTTAACAAAGTTTTAAATTATTACAATTCTGAATATTAATTCAAAAGTGATGATTCATTGATGTAAATGTACTTGGGTCAAATGATAAATTAGCCATGCTAATCAAGAAAAATGCCCAGTTTCAACCATTAGTTTTTGATTAAAAAGAGGATTAATTTGAATATTATGTGATATTTTTGATTAGTTTTAATTAAAAATAATAAATGGATTTTAAATTTAGAAATTGTCGTCAATAGGAATGCCTTTAAGAAACTTTATTCAATGTATATGTGAATACCTCGAAGACCTTAATTTGAGGTCATTTTTGACGAATGGTTTCAAATCCGAGTCTGAGAAATAGGATTCGGTTTATATAAGAATTAAAGAGAAGTCATTCTTAAATACTTTTAGAACTTCACTATTATTTGTTTTAATCAAATCGCAAATATAATGTTTGTTGAACTCAATTATATGTGAAAATTCAATAATACAATAATAAGACGATAAATATTTTCTCACTATTAATATTTGAATGATATTCACAAATATGACATCATTTCAGTCGATATTCAAACTAAGATTATAGTCTCTCATTAATTGTGAGAAAGAGGTCTAATATATACCCCTTATATTACTCACTACATATTACATGACCACAAATACCTATTATATTCACTGATAATTTCTTTTGACATAATCTTTGAAATGTCACTTCTTTGACTTATACCATGCACAATTTCGATAAGACAAATACTTTAAATTGTTCAACTTTTTTGATAAAATCATTAAAGAATATAGAAAACAATTGAGTATCTCTACTAAAGTCTAATAGGTCCTGGAGCTAATTCTAATAAAATTCTTTTAATGAGTGAATGAAAATGCAAATAATATCTTGAAACTCATCACTCATTTTATAAGTATTTTGTTGGTAAGTATTGCACCATGCAGTTTTTACAATTGATCAAAGATAGCCGACATATCTTAAAACTCAGCAAATATTAAGTATTGAAAATTTGGTGCAATTGAAATTCGAGTTGAACCAAGCTTGTTTTGTTTCTTATTCTCAATTCAATTGAAGTCCTGTAGTGTTAAGAAGGGATTCTTTTATGAGTCTCTCAAACATTTTTATTCGGTTTATATTTCATCGACTTTTGCTGTAATTTATTTAAAATCAATGACAAGAATGTAATAAAGAGATCATATAAATCAGTTTTAGTTCAAAAGTTATTTATTCGTTTTTATTTCCGAAAAATTTCAACAATTTTTCTCTTACTGACTAACGAAATATCAACTAGTATAGATTTTGTGTAAATGCTCTCTTCATAAGAAAATAAATATTTGATTTTTGACGAAAGAATTTGTTTTGGACCTCAAATGATGAGAAGTAAAATATAGCAATGATTTAAAAATTGTTGTAATTTGTCTGAAACGTCAAAATTTAATATTCTTAATGTGAGATGTGTTGAGATGTTTGTGCAAGTTTTCAATTCTTGTCTGACATGTGGTTCGGGTCAATGTTTGCAAACATTTCTAATTTGGTTTTTTGGTCATAAAATCGATAGAATTATAATTATAACGAATATAATTGATTTGACGACACTTTTGTCAAAAAATACAAAACCGAATAATTTGAGAAATGAACAGTCAGTGAGACTCCCACTGAAAGTAGTGACAGTCAGTATAGTGTAGTTCCGTTGAAAAGTGGCCCGAAATGCATGGATGAGTCTCATATCGAACGCTTTGATTGCATTCAACATTCATTGCCCTTGAGTTGAGTTGAGTCGAGTTGAGTTGAGTGGAGCCCAGAGCTAATAAACTTCACTAAACAGGACTTTCTACTGAACTCTCGTCTACTCTGCTCTCAGATATTATTATTATTATTGTTTCCATACCTTTGCGTACTTCCAATACATTAGCAAAGATAGAGAGCATAACATAACATGTGTTTTGAAAAAACTTGAGTCTAATGTTGTTTCGTTATTACTCGCCGTAAGTCTAGTTTAACATCTCTTTAGCCTAAGAAGTAAACATGAAATACCTTATACTGACTCAGTCTATGCAAGTTTTACCTAAACAGTGATCGACTGTACAGTCAATAGTTATGTGAGTCCACCGAAAATATGTTCAACTTTTTTATATAACAACTGTTCGGTTAATAGTTTTGTGAATCCAATTGAATGGAATTCGAGGCGTCTGTCGCTATGAATGGCTCTCAAATGTGAATACGATGTCATTTACTATGAAATGCAAACTTAGCTAATATTGCCATCCCTTCCACTGCTTCTATTGGTATTTCCCGTTTTGGGTCCCATTGGCTATTGTGTTATCTTATTGTGTGTGAGCTCTCAATCTGTTCAGTTTTCCTCATTTGCTGCCAAGAAATTCAATTATTTCTCTAAATATCTCTTAAATCTGGTGAACATTTGAGACGACTTTTTCTCAGAGAAATACATTTTTTTCAATGTCTCCAAAAGTTTTCCTCAAATATAATGAGAAAAAATAAATTTTCCCGTCGTTTGTAATAAACATTTCTTTAGTATTGATCGTGAAATTTATTAAAAACTTTCTGACATCAGTTCATATTTTGTGAGAAATATTTGTTAATAAATCCAAGCATTGAATTGTGAATGACTTTAAACCAAATTATGGTTAAAATGGGTAACGCCTGCACCTGTTGTCGTACTCTCTACCGGTAAGTAATCACTTCCAATATATAATCAGCTTTTAATTAACTCAACTCAACATTTGGTCTCAAATAACCAATCGATTCATTTGTCGAAAATTTGAATTTATGTGAAAATTTACTTCAAATTTCACTTCGAATCGTTGTTTGAGAACCAATTTTTTCCAGAGTTTCGACTCTTTTTTCATTTCATAATTAACTTATCGGTAAATATCGAACTCTTTAGTCATCATTTAAAGACCTAAATTAGTGTTAGTGTTAATCAAGTTGTTTATCAAAAGCAAAGGTATATAAGAGCACAGGTATTATTTATATGACAATCATTGAAACCGATATGTTATCAAAAGCCACCGAAGTCTCGATTTCAGTATTTCTATTGATATGTGTTTAGTATTTCGGTCGACATTTGATTGTATCGATTGTTGTCAACACTTTTCATAACTTAAGTATCAAATATTTTTCCGAATTTGAGTTATTTTGGTTTTATATTTAAAACTCAATCAATTGATTAGATTTTACGCCTAAAATATAGCTATAATTTGTAATCAATCAAAAGATAGAACTCATTATAAGTTAAATATTTTCCTTTAGAGCCTCAAAACACTTACCATTTATATAAAAAGTCAGAAAATTAAGATAATTATATCAATTCGTGAAACAGAGAATGATTTCCAAACTTTGTTTTTCAGTTGATTTTGTTGCTTATCTCAAAACTCAAACCAATTATACGATTGAATTTTAAAAGAGAAATCATTAAAGCGTTCACTTGTTTTAAAGTTTTTTAAAAAAGTTGAATTCTTATTGAATATTACATATAATTAAAAAATGAGTGATTTTTAAAAATCACTTTTTTGGTAGTTTTAGTACTATTTTTGTAAGAAAAAATATTGCTCGAATAAATAAGAGTACATAAACAAGGAAGCTCTGTTCGATCAGTAATGGCCAGAGGGAGGGGGCACTAATCAAAACAAGCGGAGCCGAGAGAACCAACAAAATAGTAAACAGTTTGGGCACATATTTTCACTGCAATTGCTATTTGTATTAACCAATCAATGCCTGTCTTTTCAGATCAACTTTAATTAAAATATAATATTCAAGTCATTTGCAAATATTTGATTTATTAAATAATCAAGAACAAATTTAATGCTAAAATATATTGAGCAAGAAAAAGGCTTAAATTCCAGAAATTCAAATGAGTCTTAATTATTTACGAGCATTAAATCGCTTTAAAAATATTGAGAACAAAAGGAATGACTTTATGCTGAAAATATGGCAAATACTTGGGAACAGTTGGGAACACACCTTCAGTCGACGGTTTTGTTTTTTGAATTCAATTTGTTATTCAAATCAGTTATCTATCAATGAGTTATAAATTATATATAACCCGATATTATTGTGTTGTTTAATCAGAAATACTTATTAAAGATATGATTATAATCGACAAATAATATTAATTTTGGAGAAATTCTTTAAGCATTTCTTTCCTCTCTTTAAGAGTTTTAAGTTTTGCATTAAATTAAAGGAAATATTCATAAATAATTGATTGGTGTTTAAGACTTTTTTGAAAGAACTTTCCTTAAAAAGTTTGCCTCTATTTTAACGTCTATTAGATTATTAGCCAATCGTTTAATTGATGGCAAAACTGGTGACGCTTTTAATAAATTACTCATAAAATTAATGACAGAATCGAAAGTAAATTAAGTTCTATTTAAACATTTTTTGAAGTTTTTCATTGAAAATATCAATCAAAAGCTGAATAAATATTTTATAATTCAAAGTTTAAATCGATTTTTCTGATTTCAAACTGTTTTTCGCAAAAATATGTTGTATTTGACGGAGTTTTGAGGTAACGATTAAATTAATATTCAAATATTATTTTTAATTTATTGATTTCTATCGAATTAACTCCGAATTGATTCGAAAATTTCGAAATTTTACTCATTTTGATGAATCCCTGGTCTGTTTTTCAAACATTATAAACATTTTATGCTGTCCTTAGAATTTTTTTTTGCAAAAGTAATGATAATTCTAGCCTTTGGCGGCTTTTGGCAATTCTATTGCCTTTTCCTGACAGCACACCATAATATACTTAATACATGTATTCGGTATTACATAAGATTATATTAAGACTACATTCCTATCGTTTGTGAGGTTCAGTGACTCAATGCTAACCATTTTTTAAGCTTAAATTCAGGCATCATTTCAGATGAAAAAAAGTAAAAACAGGATTTTTGAAAAATTTCTCTTCGGCTTAAATAATGATTCTAGGCAAAAGTAAAAATGCAAGTTTAGTTTAGTTGAGTTGCATTTGATTGCATTCATAGATCATCGCATTTCTTCATTCAAACAAGAGTTAGGTCTCAACAAAATAGACTTGAATTTTGCTCTATTGGTGGGGAATGTTTGGAAGTGTGACTCTAGACGGGGAGCCTCACATAGCACAGCACAAGTTTGAGGTCGTGTCCTTGCCTTCACCTTTAATTGGTTGAACTTTCAGACTAGTCTTCATATAACTGAAAACATCCATAAATTGTTGTTATAATAGCTCTGAAAATATTTTTAAAGCCTTCGGAAGAGATAACACATAATTATATTTGCATTCATTTAATGCATTTAATGCTACTCTCATTAAATTATACAAACTTTCAAAATAATTGTTGCATGATGAATTAATCATTAAACCAAATTTTACGCTTACTTCGACCTTATTCAATTTTCACTAAAATTCAATTTGATATTGAAATCAAATAAAAGCAATCAAGGTCAGCCCATGGCTAAGGATAAGATTAAAAATAAAATCTTAATGAGCTTGGTGAGCCACCGATTGGCGATTCCAGTAGTGGTGTCCTGATTGATGATAGAGCTCCGGCACGACAACTGTTAATATTGGAAGCAGATGTGCCGTATGTGCCGTTCATTACCATAATCTTATTGTTAGTCTCGAAGGACACAAACATTCAATAGTGTTCACAAAACTAAACAATTGAATCGATTGTATTGAATGCGATCACAAACTAACCATTGATTAGAATTTTTTGCTTAAAAATCAAAGCCAATCACGTATTCCATTAGTAGTGATAATTACTGAGATTTTATGCACTCACCCACTCCTACCAACTTTTTTTGTTTTCATTGCCAACTCTGGAAGAAAAGCTATTTTCCATTAGTTATGCAATTTTCGCTTTGAATGAGTCGCCACCTCTTCTTCTAAACCATTTCTGGTGAATATTAAAACCAAATACAGTTGAGTCGAATGATTCTCAAACTCTCTTCAATTCAAATAATTATATTTCTTCTCCAAAATGTTTCAATGATTTCCTTATTTTAAATTGTTTTGCATTTGTTGTCTCTTTTGTCAGTTATTTGGAAAAACGAATAAATTGTTTATAGACTCAAACCATTGGACAGATTGAAGAGAATTCAGAACTTCTTGAATGACAACTCATTTGTGCCCAAAAAGAATAAATGAGAATAAATGAGATAACAATAAAGTTATATCAATAAAAATTGAAGTTATTGTTGAAATTGTGTCGTATGATAGCACAGCATATTTTCCAAGTGTTACCATAGAAGAAGTAGTTGTAGTAGTACTAGTGCTAAATCACTATTATTTGATACTTGTATGCTATGAATGGAACTGGTCTTCAGATAAAGCATTGGTTTTTACTACAAATCTATTTCTTCTGCAAAATAGGTCTAAAAAGCAATGAATTCTAAACCGTAAGTCGTTTTTATCACAATATTGTATTCTCTGTTAATAACAGATTTTGGATTCAATCCATTTTCCTTATAAGTAACTAATAGTTACCGAATAATAACCGAGAAATTCCCAAAATCCCGACCATTACCACAATATCCTTCAAAACTATTTTTATCGCAACAAAACTATTGGCAAAAACTTCATACCTGTGTTTACTCACAAACACTGATATTTGCTCTGGTCTTGTGTTTGGTCTAATTTCTGCCTTTATGTCAACATTTGAAGAACAAACAAATGTCTGAATCGGAGTTTTGATCCGATAATAATAATAATAATAATAAGTTACTCAAGAATTTCAATCATTTGCTTTGTTTGAAAAATAGTTTATTGAATGAAAAGTTATAATAAGTTATAATTATTAAGTCTTCTTTGAAATGCGAACACAAAACCCGTCAACTCTTTTGATTCAAAATATTTAAATGTTTCTATTCTTTTGAATTGCAGTGAAAAATGAATTAAAAGTTAATTGATATGAGAGTTGTGCCCAGACTTTGAACTCTTTATTCTGATTCAACATTTGTTTGAAATGTTTCGATCGATCTTTAGGTAGAGTAGACTTCAAACAATTTCTTTTGTAATTATATAATCATTGAATAAATGATTTAATTTTAATGATAACTTCCATCATATTTCGATTTAAGCAACGATTTTACGTTTTTCTTATTTTTTTTATTTAACATTCATTTGTTGAATGGCTTTGTTTTCAAGTGTGGACTCAAACTATTTATTCGTATTTATCTGTATTTTTATTACATTTTAATTGAAGATAAAAACAGAATTGAGTTCTAAAGAGCACTCGTTCTGACATTTGTTTGATAAATATTTAATTTTGTGTCAAAAAATGATAGATTGAGGCCTAGAATCTCATTTGATTTTTATTAATACATTAAAAGGTATTTTAGAAGACTCTGACATATTCTTAGTCTTTCCTCTATTTTTAGCAAACAATTTAATTATTATAGATGAATCATGATAAATTTATTGATGACCAATTTTATTATGCTGAATTAACTATAACTTTATAAAAAGGTTAAATATACTCAATTAAAAATAGTTGAAACATTGATTTTAAAATGATTCCCAACTTTTCATTTGCAGTAAATATAGAATAAGTTTAATAACACAAAAAAAAAAGATTTATTTTTATTGTTTTGTTGTTTTATATGAAATGCAATTCATATATAAATCTTTAAAACGTTTTTTGAAATAACGTTTAAAAAACTTATAAAATGACGCTTTCGTTTCAATGTTATATTTTTGGACTCTTTTTCCTTAAAAGATAATAATTTACATATTTTTCAACAAAATTCGAAAATACTTTTTTTTTGAATCGATTGACTTCATTCATGTGTTACCAGTAGTGACAGAATAAGAGGGTATATCCCATATAATTAGAGGGACATCATCTAGTTGTATTGTGAATTGGCCAATTTAAACGTCATAAACCTCAGCGATGGTCCAATAGTCCGATGATAAGGAGGTGTTGTTTTTTGAGTTATTGTTTGGAATGCGAAACAATTGAATATACGTTTAAATGACTTTCTTTACGGATATTCACTACAATTGACTACAATTTGTAATTATATTTAAAGTCGTATAAAATCGACGATAAGAAACAATTAATGAAAAACATTCTCAAAATATACAATTGATATGATTTGATATTATCTGAGAGATCGTAAATCAATTTAATACGACATAAGCTCTGAACAATTTCATAAGAGATTCCTCCCCTTTATAATTGAGTTAATCTCAAATTCAAATTATTTAACATTCTTAACATTTCAGTGTAAATAACTTTTTTAGAATGTAGTCCTCCCTTAACCTCATAAATCGAGAGTCGCTCCACTAATAGAGTATTTGTTTAAAAAAAAAGTTTAAATAATATAATCGCACGACTTATCTGTGGTTTTCATCAAAATTTATTAATTAGTCTGAAATTTAATTAATTGTGTCATCACTTGATTTGAATTATTTCAAAGATTCGACTGAAAATATGATTTAATCAATTGTGAACTAGTCTATTTCAACTAGGCTATTTTTTGTATGGTGTCATTCATTTGCAAACAGATACCAGATTTATAATAAATGTAAATTAACGTTATTTAAAGCTGAATATCATTCAAATATTTGAGAATACAATTGTTTAACATTTATAAGGAGTGAATCCAAAAGATAGCAATTAATCGCTTTTTAATTCAGAGAACAGAGAATTACAAAAGTATTTTCTCATAACTGTTATCTCAATTAAACTAATGATTAAACTGTAATAATAATCAGTCTTTGCATTCGTTTCTCTTTTTTATGCGAAAATTTTTTCAATTGTATCTCACAATTGATTGAAAGCCATAACTTTTTGTGAAGAAATCGATTAAATAATTTCTTAAGGAAGTGATTCTCATTTCTTTTGTTATTCATTTGATTCGCAGTTTATATAAAAAATTGTTTCTCATATTTAACAGTTCACCGAATATGAAGAGTGCGGTCTCTTCGTCTTCATCGGGAAGTGAAAGAGTCAGTGTTAGTGGTGTTCCCTCCGGTTCTAAATATGATTTAGAAGAGACTAAAACAAACAGCAGAATGAGTTGTACGAGTGATGACAGCTGTGCCATCAATGAACTTCTTGAAGGAAGAATGGATTTAAATGTGACACTTCCCAACAGTGCCAACCCTGTAGTGATAAATGTTGAGAGACGCACTCCAATGCTCGACCTATTGGTCAATATCTCGACCCAATACCGGTTCAATGCGGCCAACTATACCATTAATGCCGCCGATCATGAGTTTAAGGCAAACACTCCAATCGGTTCTCTCGATTGCAATCAAATATCTATTATTTCTAAGAATTCAAGAAGTAGTTCATTGAAAAGCATCGCTCCCTCAGCGATACCATTCAAGACAACATTCCGATTGCAGGTAAATTTGCCTCGAAATCAGTTAATGGTTATGAGAGTCACACCCAATGCAACGATTGCTGCCATCAAACAATTGATATGCATTGAGAAAGAACTCGATCCTAACAAATATCAATTGGTTCGCTTCTCCGGTCAGAGTGAAGGCCCGCACATCTTAGATGTCAACAAAACTCTTGCGTTTTATACTCTCAATGAACTGACTTTAATTTCGACTAAGAATTTGACTCAATTAGAGCTACAATACGCCACATCCGGTGCTTCACAGGTCGATATGTCTCCCTCTCGGGCTAACTCTATGGTCGATTCGGTGATTAAGAAGTCAGTGAACTCATTGATTGTCAGTCAATCCAATCCTGACTTCTCTACTATTGATGAAAAGGCAGAATTAAATCATACAAATGTAAAGCAACAGAAGAAGAGGCCGGCACCTCCTCCTCCAAAGTCTTCGTCGGCAACTCTTCCCAATAAATCGTTTTCATTGCAAATAATTCCGAATCGAAATGAAAACGAATCGATAGAATCGATAAAAAATGATTCAAATCTTAAATTCGATGAAAAAGTGTCAGAAACGCCACAAACAACTGATGAGAGCAAACCTGTTCTCAAAGTACCCAAAAGTGTAACTCATGTCCGACAAAATTCTGGTTCAGATTCTAGTGGTTATCACGAGTCTGTGCTGAGTAGTGATTCCCCGGAGTCGTCGTCGGCCACAACTTTAAACAAATCGAGTTCAATGACAGAGTCTTCCGATAAGAATAATAGCAAACAAACGAATAATGTTTTGAATCAGAAGTCAGTAACAAAGAAACGACGCGCTCCACCGCCGCCCACCAATTACTCGACGCAAGATACCGGTGCACAACAAGTGAAATCTATTAATGGTCACAAACATAACGTTAATGATATGATAGATGAAAGTAAAGTAGTCCTCGAATGCATGAGTGATGTCAGTCTTCCACTTTCTACTTCATCCTCTTCGAGTGGCACCGCCTCTGATATCAATAATAGAAGTCTATCCCCTATTGTTATCACTCAAACTAATGGTTCGTCAACGCCTATACAAAGTGTGACTTTCAAAGATAATTCCTTGGATTATGAGTCAACTCAATGTTCCTCCCCTTCGGATACGGCTATCGATAGTCAAACAAAACAATCGATTGAAAGGCCTGTGATTTGTGTCCAAAACAATACCGATTCAAATGTCGAACAATTGGACACAAACTCAGAAAACTTTCAACAATTAGACGAAACTGAGTCTAGTGTTGAACAGATTCGACAAAAGAGTCCCGAATTGGATATCAGAGACCAATCGATTGATTTAAAAGTAGAGACTTTTGACGAAAAGCAGACATCGAATGGTTTTAAGGATTGCAAGGAATCAGAGAATGAAAGCATTTCTGAGTCAGAATCGCTACCGAATACAGAAGTCAGTTGTACTGCACCTGCACTGACTGTCAGTCACGAAACTGAACTTTGCGGTCATGACTGCTCGGAACAGGTGGCGGAAACCAAAATAGACAATATAGTCGATAATAAAGAGCCAGGTTCGATTGCTATGCCTCTCATATCTAATCGGATTCACTTGAATTACTGTCCAAATAATGGTAGAGCTCTGAATGAATTTCTTTTAATTTCTTCTGATTCTAAAGATAGCACTCACTCTAACACTAATACTAACACTAAAAGCACTTCTGGTTTAAATGGTTGTGGTCTTAGAAATTCCAACTTTAGGTCATATTTAGATGATATCCGTAGAACTTATTTGCATGAAATGAGAGGTGACGGACAGCTTATGCTTTTGCTAACAGGTTTGGCTGCACTCACACACTATGCCCTCACAAACGGCATAAAGTCTATGCCATCCCTTAAATAATATCAATTAAATATTTAAATTAAATTTAATTTTATTCCCTTTTGTTTAGATTTGAAACAAGATATCAATGATAAGAGTGATGACAATCAGACTAATGAGTTCGTCATTGACCCGAAGACAAGTAATTATTTGACCACAACTTTACATTAAGAGTTATCTCATTGTTGTCACTCAAATACCCATTCCTTATGACTCACAATTGTCACACAATTACCTAATTATCTCTTCCATAATAGCAACGGTTCTCTTCTTATTCTCTTTAATTTGATCTCTGATTATCTTTGAGTTGAGTTTCAAAAATGGTTAGTATTTTCCCATAAGATATACCGTTATAGACATCGAAGGCTAGTCATAGGAATGGGTACGGCTTTGATAACAAATGATGATATCTTCACATAAAACAAATTTTAACTTAAAATAACAAAAATATGTATTAATATTAATATTAATATTTGCTTCAATCAGATAACATTGAAACGGAGTCGGAGGAGATGCCTATACCAGTGCCCCCTCCATCACCCTTTCAGAACAGGAATAATGAAGAACATATAGAATCCCCGATTGAAAGTCCAATTGAAGGTCAGCCTATTGTCGAACAATTGGAGTCAAACTCAGAGACAATTAGTGAAGCCTTGAGTGATGACAACAATACTTCAAAACAGCAAACGATCGAAAATTGCGATAATTTTGTTACAAAAGAAGATCCGATCGAAAGCACAATACAAACAAAACAAACAAATGTTTGCAATCAAATTGAAACCCAAAAGACAATCACAAAACTTATTGTCTCAGATGAGGACACCCTCAACAAAGAGATCGAAGTGACCTTACAATCATTGAATGATGAGTTGGATCGTCTCGACTCTAGCGATCCGTTGGATTCTTTTACAGATTCAATCGATGAGACGAAGTCTGTCCAAAATTATAATCAAATTAATTCAGTTCTCAATAATGAGAACAAAAGTGAGAAAAATTCAAACATTGAGTCAATCAATACTAATGTCTCGCTTGAAGTGAAGCAAATCAATAATAATAACAATTTAGGGAATAATATCGAAGAACTCAAAAGTATATTCGAGAGAAAAGAGTCGTTGACTCCATCGCCGACTCCAAGAGTTATGTCACCGATCAAAGAGTCGGTTCAGGAAAACATAACTTATTCTAAAAACGTGTTACCGATTACCACAACAAACGGCAAAACTACTCTTTTCATTAACAATAGCCAGAGTCCAACTCCGACTCACAGATCGTTCTCTCCATCGATTTCAAGTTCGTCTCCCAGTCCTACAAATGAAGATAAACTGTCCATAACTGATGAAGTGAGGCATTTATGCCGTCCACGGGTCAGACTCACAAACTTTTCTATTGGCTCTTTTAAGAAAGAGGTCGATATTTTTGAGAGCACTCCAACCACTGTACCGATGACTGCACCGGTAAAGTCAACTACAAAGCCATTCGAGACATTCCCTTCTACTAAGAAAGAAGAAAAGTCGAGACAAACTATAAACGCGAGTAAATCTAAAATTGAAATAACTTCTAATTCGATGACAGCGACGACCACTACAACTATTCCTAAGTCTACGACACCTGTTATACAGACATTGATAACCAGTGCTCCCAAAATAAGCCGAATCCAGTCATGGAGTGGACAAAAGTCAGTTTGTTTGCAGGAAAAGAATATTAAACCACCGCTTAAGACAAATGAGAGGTATGTCTCACAAATTTCAATCACGAGAGACATCAATGATTCGAAAAAAGTCAATCAGAATTCAGACAAAGAATCAAATGAAGAATTAATGTCACCTCATTTGGTCGTCAAATCTATGACCACAAAAATTGATAATCACGTAAAGAGTAGAACCCCTTCTCCTAATCACCTCAATTCCAACCCTAACCCCAAACAAGTATTTCCGAAAATTGATTCAAATAAAGAAAAAATAAGTATTACTATAAAACCGGGTTTGGAATCAATTATTGGCTCCAATTGTGTGCGAAACGATTCACAAAATACACAAAACACACAAAACACACAAAATAGGAATAATTTAATGAATGAAATCAAAAGACTTCAACAGAACGGAGGCCAACAAAAGTT